>PVIC010059613.1:0-10065 GCA_004025085.1 Thryonomys swinderianus | reverse complement strand
GGACCTGAGTTTGATCCCCGGTAACCACATATAATGCTGGGCGTGGTGGCTCACGCCTGTAATCCCAGCACTCGGGAGGCAGAGATGGGAGGATTGCTGAGTTCGCGGCGGCTTGCCTGGGCACCATAGTGAGCTCAGGGCCAGCCTGAACTACAAAGCGAGACCCTGTCTCCAAAAAGCAAAAAAAAAAAAAAAAAAACAAGGTATGGTGGGGGCCGGAGATTTAGCTCAGTGGTTCCAGCGCCTGCCTAGTAAGCTCAAGGTCTCTGGGTCTATCCCGGTAACCACATACAACAATACCAAGTGTGGTGACTCACACCCACCAGCAGTCAGTACCACATACCACAGTGCCAGCTGTGGTGGCTCACGCCTGTGATCCCAGCACTCTGGAGGCAGAGGCAGGAGATTGCTGAGTTCAAGGCTTGCCTGGGTTACATAGTGAGCTCAGGGTCAGCCTGAACTAAAAAGCGAGACCCTGTCTCAAAACAAAACAAGGTATGGTGGCACCCATTTGTGATTCCAGTACTGTGGGAATCCGAGGCAGGAGGATTGGAAGTTCAAGGTCCCAGCCTGGGCAACTTAGTGACTTAGGGGACCTCATCTCAAAAACACACATTTTTTAAAAAGGCTAGAGATATAGTTCAATGAAAAGCCTCTGAGTTTAATACTCAGTACCACTAACTAAATAAATAGAAAACTACCCTTAAACAAAAAGGATCATGTATGGGAGCTATTAAATAATGCTTCCTGGAAGAGTGGATACCAAACCATAGCAGTGGTCTTTTCTGGGGAGGAAGGGTAGGACCAACAATGAGAACTGAGTCAATGTAGACTTTACTGTTTTCTGTACTTTTTACTTATATACGATTTAGTTCTGCAGAACACCCAATTGAGAATCTACACCCTTTCAACTCAGAGCCCAGATGGCTCAATGGGAGAGGCTGCAGAAACTTGATGGCCCATTTCAGGACCGACTGGACCAGCTCTACTTAGACAGCCTCCTTCCAGTGGACATCCGCCAACACTTGGCTGTCTGGATTGAAGACCAGAACTGGTGAGGGTTTCAGGAATTGGGATGAAGAAGGTGCTTCCTTTCCTTGAGCTCCAAGGATCCAGCAGGGATCTCACAGGGGGTTGAAAAGCCTTAGACAGGAGCTTCCTCACAGAGACATTAATCCTTATCATGTCTGGTTCCCAGGAAGGAAGCTGCACTAGGCAATGATAATTCCAAAGCCAACATGCTATTCTTCCAGTTTGTGGACCAGCTGAACAATGAATGTGGCCGTTACAGTCAAAACCGTGAGCACTTACTGCTGTACCACAACTTGCGGAAATTCTGCCGGGACATTCAGGTACTTGGAGGAAATGTAACTTTACAGGGAGGACTGGCAGCCACATGTAGAGTAAGGCTGAGGGTGTGTGCCTGTTGGTACAAAGGGAAGGGAGCAGATTTGGGGAAAGAGGGACAGCGTCTAGATTTGGGAGAATCACTAGCAGACAGAAGGGCAGAGTCCAGATGACACTGTTGGGGGAATGTGTGGTTTGGGATGAAAAGGAACAGGGATAGAGACCCTGAAGGAGGGAAAAATACTGGGGACATTAGTGGGACAGAGTGGAGTGACAGGTTACTGAAGGTGGTTCATTTAGCTCAATCCTCCCTGTTTTCCTGCTCTAGGCTTTACCCCAAGGCTCTACCCAATTGGCTGAGATGATCTTTAATCTCCTTCTGGAAGAAGATAGAATTCTGAAGCAGGCTCAGCGGGCTGAAGAGGTGAGAGCCACTTGGGGTGTTGTTAGAAGCACCTGGAGTAGAGAAGGACCATGGGAAAGATTCAGGGAATTTGTTTCAAACAGAATTCCCCCCATATCATATGGTATAATTTTAGGACTGAATTTTAGGGATGAAAGGTCAAAGTTGAAATATACTCAGATCCTCTTATTTTAGGAGCAGGAAAATCTAACTTTTGAGGTACCCATGGAGAGACAGCAGTCTGAGATTGAATCCCGGATCCTGGATTTAAAGGCTATGATGGAGGTTGGTCCATGGCAAGAGTTGGGGTGGGAAGGGTTAACTCAGCCTCTGCTGCCAGAAGCAGCCTCACTGAGACTCCATCCCCACTGCAGATGCTGGTCAAGTCCATCAGACAAGTGAAAGATCTTCAGGATGTCTTCACCTTCCGATATACGATATACTGTAAAGGTGGGAAGCATACAAAGGGATGAGAAAGAGAACAGATAAATGCTGGGAGGCCAAAGGTGGAGGAGAACAGGAAAATGTACTAGTGGGCAATCGTCACCTTTAGCCACATCACACAGACTGCGTTCCTGCTGCCATCCAGAGCTCAGCGTGCCAGGGGTGTTTGGAGGCTGAACTGAGGTGCTGCAGACAAGCTAATGTGTGTTGGAGGAGTTGGAAAACTGTCTTAGCAGGTGGGGTGGGCTTTGGATCCATTCAGAATCGCCCAGGGTGCCTCTCAATGCCCATGCTTTGCTTGGTTTCTCTTCTTCCTCCAAGGATTCATTCCCCATTCTGGTTTGACTAAGGCTCTGGGGCAGGAAGCAGAGGGGAGGAGCCCCTAGTCTAACCCCACTCCTGCCGTTCAGGGAGGACATCCACTTCGGACCCAAATCAGAACTCACAGCTGCAGCTTGTACAACAAACTCTCAATGAGCTGGACAGGAGGAGAAAGGTGGGAGGCAGAGGATGGAGTGGGCAGAAGGGAACTGGCAAACAGAGGACTCGGGGGCCCTGGGCCCTTGGCCTGGGCTTCTTTTCCTCCTCTTCCTCCTCCTCAGTTGGAGAGTGGAGAGGGGACAGGGGCTCGGCACTCATACTGGCTCTCTCCTAGGAGGTGCTAGATGCCTGCAAAGCACTACTAGGCCGACTGACCACCCTCGTTGAGCTACTGCTGCCAAAGTTGGATGAGTGGAAGGCCCAGCAGCAGAAAGCCTGCATTGGAGCTCCGCTGAAGCCAGACTTGAAAGAGCTGGAGAAGTGGTGAGAGGAGACGCATTTCCTTATCCTCATATGCGCCTCCACCCTGTCCCAGCTGCACCTGTGTTCTGCAGGCTGTGGTCTTGCTCTCCCTGGTCTGCTCCCCAGGGGAGCCCAGCTTGCCGGTCAGACTGTAACTGTCCTGTTTTTCATCCTCACCACACAAGGAGCCCAGAGTCCAGGCTTGGCTTTGGTGAAAGAGATGAATTAATTCATAACCTGATTTCACATTAAACTGTATCCGTAGTCCTTTTTAAAAATTTGTTACCTCGGGCCAGAGGGTTAGCTCAGAGGTTCCGGGTGCCTGCCTCGTAGGCGCAAGGTCCTGAGCTCGATCCCCAGAAACCATGTACAATGCTGGGCGTGGAGACTCACGCCCACCAGCCATCAATACCACATTACCACAGTGCCGGGCGTGGTAGCTCACGCCTGTCATCCCAGCATTCGGGAGGCAGAGGCAGGAAGACTGCTGAATTCCAGGCTTGCCTGGGCTACATAGTGAGCTCAGAGCCAGCCTGAACTACAAAGTGAGACCCTGTCTCAAAGAAAAAAAAATTTGTTACCTCATTTTTATTTTTGGGAGTGGTTTTGAGACAGGATCTCACTATGTAGTTCAGGCTGGTCTTAAACGACTGTGAAGCCCAGGCTGACCTTAAACTTAGGGTGATCTTTCTGCCTCAGCTCCCAGGAAAACTTGTTATTTTCAGACAAGATTTCACTAAGACACCAAGTTGTCAAGGTTGGGTTGCTGGGATTATAGGAGTATGCAAGCACACTGGTCTCTCTTTTTGTCTTTGTGTGTGTGTATGCATGTGTGGTACTGGGAATTGAACTCAGAACCTGGAGCTTGCCAGGCAAGAGTGGAACCGCTGAGCTACATCCCCAGCCCCTGAACTCTCCTTTCATTTTTTGGGACAGAAAGGTGTTATTTTTTTTAAGATAGGGTTTTGCTATGTAGCCCGGGCCGATCTCAGACTCACAGCCATCCTCTGGTCTCAGCCTCCTGAGTGCTGGGACTAGACGTGTGCATCACCACACCCAGCTGGGCCAACTTGGTAGATCTCAGTGTGCATGCTGCTCTGTTATATGTGAAACCCTGCATAATTTTATCGTGATGAGGAACAATTACTAATATATTCTTTAACTTTCTTACAAAATACCAATTCAGTAGCTGGGGATGTTGCTGTTATTCTTGGCTATTTCATTGTTTTGTTTTGATTTTGAAGGAGGATGGCTGCAAGTTCAAGGCCAGCCTAGGCTATATGATGAAATTTTTTTTTTTTTGAGACAGGGTCTCACTTTGTAGTTCAGGCTGGCCCTGAGCTCACTATGTAGCCCAGGCAAGCCTCGAACTCAGCAATCCTGTCTCTGCTTCCCGAGTGCTGGGATTACAGTCGTGAACCACCACGCCTGGCACTGTGGTATGTGGTATTGATGGCTGGTGGGCGTAAGGCTCCACGCCCAGCATTGTATGTGGTTTCTGGGATCAAACTCAGGACCTTGCGCTTGCGAGGCAGGTGCTAGAACCACTAAGCTAACCCTCCGGCTGTCTATATGATGATTTTAAGGCCCCCCTGAACTACATAATGAGACCCTGTCTCAAAGGAAAAAGAAAAAAACAAAAAGCTGCAAATATTTTCTCCTGAGAAAATTCATAATTTAAACTTCAACATATACCTTTTTTTTTTTTTTTTGAGACAGGGTCTCTCTTTGTAGTTCAGCCTGGCCCTGAGCTCACTATGTAGCCCAGGCAAGCCTTGAACTCAGCAATCCTCCTGTCTTTGCCTCCTGAGTGCTGGGATTACAGGCGTGAGCCACCACGCCCGGCATTGTAACATATACCATTTTTAACAACATAATTTTCTAGAGAAATTTAAAAACAGATGTACAGAACCAGGCATGATGGCACATGTCTGTAATCCCAGCAGAGATAGGACTTCCACGAGTTCAAGGCCAGCCTGGGCTACATAGTGAAAGGTCAGGTTGAATGACATAGTGAGAGCCTGACTCAAAAGAACAAATACATACAGACCTATATAGAAATATATAGTACTAAGGTACAGGACCAGTATGTAAGTTGCAGTTGTCAGCATATCCATCACCATACAGGGGGTGACAGGTGAGGGCCTGCAGATGGTTCATGTTATTTTAAACACTCTTATAGTACTATCCTTTTATTTCATCTTGGTTTGTATTCCTGATTATTATAAATTGTACTATAAATTCCCAGAAGTCACTGTGTATCCCACGCCAGCCTCTTGGGTTGAAATATACTACTTTTGCTCTGGGTGTTGATAATATTGTAGTGCTGGTCCTTTGTTTCTTTCTTATTTTGTTTTTTCTTAATAGTACTCGGGATTGAACCCAGTGCCTGCTCAGAGTTACATGCTTAGGCTTTTGTACTTTTGTTAAATTTTGAGACAGGGTTTTGCTAAGTTTCCCAGGTTGTTTGCTATTTCTTTTTCATTCCTTTTCTTTTTCTTTTTTTGTTTTTGTTTTTGTTTTTGCTTTTTGGAGACAGGGTCTCGCTTTGTAGTTCAGGCTGGCCTTGCATTCACTATGTAGCCCAGGCAAGCCTTGAACCCAGCAGTCTTCCTGCCTCTGCCTCCCAAGTGCTGGGATTACAGGTGTGAAGCACTGTGGTAGGTGGTACTGATTGCTGTGGGTGTGAGTCACCACGGCCAGTATTGTCGTATGTGGTTACCAGCTCAAACCAGGGCCACTGAGCTAAATCTCCTGCCCAAATCACTTAATCTTTTTGTGCCTCTATTTTATCACCTGCAAAATGAGTTTAATAATAGCACCTACCTCATGGGATAGTTGTGAAGATTAAATGTACTAATACATGTTAAGCAGTAGTATTAATCATATATAGCAACCACTGTATGAAAGTTAACTTCAGGGCCATGTGAAATGCTGCACACATGTGATCTTAGTACTCAGGAAGCAGTGGCAGGAGGATTGCTGCAAGTTTGAGGCCACCTTGAGCTACATAGTGAGGTCAGGGTCAGCCTGAACTACAAAATGAGATACTGTCTCAATAAACAGAAAAAAAAAACAAAAGGAAGAAAGTTAACTGCTATATAAATAAATCTTCTATGAGTTATGTATGTGAAAATGGCTTTTCTGGGCATGGTGGCTCATGCCTGTATTCCCAGCACTCAGGAGGCAGAGGCAGGAGGATTGCTGTGAGTTCAAGGCTTGCCTGGGCTACTTAGTGAATGCAGGGCCAGCCTGAACTACACAGCGAGACTCTGTCTCAAAAAAAAGGCTTTGATTTTCATTTCCTGCACTATGAACCATGTGGTATACTTGGATTCTTGTTTGTCCAAGTCAGTTTCCAGCTGTCCACGTAGTTCAGGGAGAACTCTTGAAAGTTGCTTGGGACTCGAGAAAACCAAAGGATCCCCTTTCCTTGGGTTCTGTCCCCCAGGTTCACAGCTGGAGCGGAGCTGTTGTTTCACCTGCGGCAGCTCCTGAATCAGCTGAAGGAACTGAGTGACATAATTAAGTATGAAGGCGACCACCTGAAGGAGGGGGCAGAGCTGCTGAACGCCCAGGTCACCGAGCTGCTGCAGAGTCTGCTGCACAGGTCTGGAGGCCAGATGGGACTTCGAGGTGAAGAAAGAGGGAAGCAACAAAGGAAAACATCCTAATGAGTATGAGCGGAGTATTCTCTTCCCTCCTGTCTCCACAGAGCCTTTGTGGTGGAAAAACAGCCCTGCATGCCACAGACTCCCCACCGGCCCCTCATCATAAAGACTGGGAGCAAGTTTAGCATCAGAACGAGGTTGGCCTTTCACCTACCCTTGTGTGATTCTGGTTTTACAGATCTTCTGACTCTTGATCTTCTCCCTTTCTTCTTGATTGACCTACTTTTTAAAATCATTACTCTTAATAAATAAATAATTACTCTTATCTTTTTATTTTGTTTTGTTTCCGAGACAAGGTCTCATGTATAGTTCAAGCTAGCCTTCAACTCACTATATAACCCAGGCTGGCCTCAAATTCACTGTTTTCCTCTTTCCTCAGCCCCTTGACTGCTGGGATTACAGGTGTGGACCACCACACTGTGCTCTTTTGTTTTTTTTGGTTTTTTTTTTTTTTTTTAGACATGGTCTCCCTCTGCAATTCAGGCTGCCTTGAACTGGAATCCTCCTGCCTCGGCCTTCCAAGTGCTTGGGGCTACAGGCCATACCTGGCACTTATCTTTTTTCAAACACCTGACCTATCCAGCAGCAGGTGAGATTGGCCACTCTCTTGTCCATCCTCTTCCCTCAGGCTGCTGGTGAGACTCCAGGAAGGCAGTGAATCACTAACAGCAGAGATCTCTATTGATAAGTAAGTTGGGGCAGGTGAGAGATAACCCCGGAGTGGGGGGGGAACATTCACTCTATACAGTGGGGACCCTGGCTGTTTTTTGGTTTTTTTTTTTGAGACAGGGTCTTGCTTTGTAGTTCAGACTGGCCCTGTGCTTGCTATGTAGCCCAGGCAAGGCTGGAACTCAGCAATCCTCCTGCCTCTGCCTCCTGAGTGCTGGGATTACAAGTGTGAGACACCATGCCCAGCACTGTGGTATGTGGTACTGATTGCTGGTTGGCGTGAGTCATCATGCCCAGTATTGTATGTGGTTACCGAGGATTGAACCAGGGACCTTGTGCTTGCTAGGCAGGTGCCAGAACCACTGAGCTAAATCTGTGGTCCCCTGGCTGTCTTTTACCCCTTGCATTCTCACCTCACAGAAATAATAACTCTTGCTGTTAACCCTTACCGTGATATACAGCATGTCAAGTACTCATTTCATGGGTTAACAACCTGAGAGTCAGGTATTACCTGTGTACCATGCAGACAAGGAAATAGGCCTGTGCCGTAAGACCACACAGCTAGTGATCTGCAGGGGTAGATTTGAATCCAATTCTGTCTGATTTCAAAGACCAGATTCCTAATTGCTGTATTCTCTTAGCTCAAATGATTTTAAAAAAAATTTTTTTTTCAGGAATCCTCCTCAATTACATAGGTAAGTACCTGACAAGGAAACTTGTAAACATTTTTGCACTGTGTATGTGACCTACATGGCCAAGCTGGTAACTGGTGGCAGCACAAACGGGGAGGAGAAGGGTTGGAGTGGGGCATGACCAAGTGAGGGGGAGGTCTGAAGTGCTCTGAAGGAACTTTTGTTTTTATCTGGGGTTTTTTGTTTCATTTGTTTGTTTTTAACGAACCAGGAATCGAATTTGAGACCTTGCACTTGCAAGACAGGTGCCAGAACCACTGAGCTAAACCCCTTGCCCAGAACTTTTGTGCTTTTTTTTGTCTTCACTAGTAAAAACTCAGACTAACTCTGCTCTTTGTCTCCATCTTTCCTCTTCCTCCTATAACAGCTTTCGGAAGTTCAACATTCGGACCTCAAACCAGAAAACTTTGACCCCTGAGAAGGGGCAGAGACAAGGCTTAATTTGGGACTTTGGCTTCCTGGTAAGATCTACATATTGTCATCATTAGTATAGTGGAGGCAGAAGGGTTGTAAAGTTCTGAGCCAGCCTGGATAACTTAGTGGGGTTTGTCTCAAAATAAAATTTTGAGAAACACGCCAGGCATGGTGGCTCATGCCTGTAATCCCAGCACTTGGGAGGCAGAGGCAGGAGGATTGCTGAGTTCAAGGCTTGCCTGGGCTACATAGTGAGCTCAGGGCCAGCCTGAACTACACAGCGAGACCCTGTCTCAAAAAAAAAATTTTTTTGAAAAACAAAATAAAAAAAGGGCTGGGAGTGTAGCTCGGTGGTCGAGTGCTTCCCTAGTGTGTGCAAAGCTCTTGCTGGATCCAGTCTCAGTATTTACAAAAGAAGAAGAAAGGTCAGTAACTTAGGTGTCTAGTCCAGAGGAACAAGCTGTTAGAAATTTCCAAGTTTTGAAACAAAATAAGGGTTTCAAGGGCTTTGGGGTCCCCGCTCTGACATTCTCTTCCCTGTCCGTCCCTCGTTTCACAGATGCTGGTGGAGCAACGTTCAGGTGGTTCAGGAAAGGGCAGCAGTAAGGTGAGGCCGGCCAGAGGACTGGGAGCCGGAGGATCTTGCTGAAGGGGCCTCTGACCACTGTGTGGCTGTTGCAGGGTCCACTGGCTGTGACGGAAGAACTGCACATAATCAGTTTCACTGTCAAGTACACCTACCAGGGTCTGCAGCTGGATCTGAAAGTGAGTGAGGGAAAGGAGGAGGGCAGAAGGCACAGAGAGGGGACATCCCCCCACCCTGGCTGTGGTCTTCCCCCCTAGACGGACACTCTCCCTGTGGTGATTATTTCTAACATGAACCAACTCTCCATTGCCTGGGCATCCGTTCTCTGGTTCAACCTGCTCAGCCCAAACCCAAAGGTAGGAAGGAGGTGGGGCTGACAAGTAGACAGGGTAGGAAGCTTGGTTCCAGGGGCTGCTTCTGAGCTACTCCACCCTTCTCCCTCTCTGGCAGAACCAGCAGTTCTTCTCCAGCCCCCCTGCGGCCCCATGGAGCTTGCTGGGCCCTGCTCTCAGCTGGCAGTTCTCCTCCTACATAGGCCAAGGCCTCAATCCGGAGCAGCTGGGCATGCTGAGAGAAAAGCTGTTCGGTACTGTTCTTTCCCAACCTTGTCTGCCCCAGCCCTTTGTCCTGCCCCAGGACCCCTACCTGGCCCTGCCTTCTGTCATCTGAGCCATCTGTGGCTACCTGTCCCACAGGAAAGGCCTCTAAGAAAGAGAATTTGTTGTCCTGGCCTAACTTCAGTAAGGTAACTTTGCATTCTGAGTCACTAACTCCCAGTCCAAATTCTGGCCCTTTCCCCATCTCTCCAACCCCTCTCCATATCTCTTTGTACCTTTTCTTTCCTCCTTCAGCGAGAGAGCCCCCCTGGCAAGATACCATTCTGGACATGGATAGATAAAATTCTGGAACTGGTACATGACCACCTGAAGGATCTGTGGAATGATGGGTAAGGCTTAGGTCAGCCTTCTCATCCAGGCCTGTTTTCCCTGGGCTTTGGGATGGACTTTGTGCACCCCTGTGTGGGAAACAGCAAACAAAAAGTAGTAGAGAGTACCG
>PVIC010059612.1:0-10108 GCA_004025085.1 Thryonomys swinderianus | reverse complement strand
GATTCTTTACAGGCTTCTCTCCCAGTCCTTTCCAGAATCATCCTGAATGTGTCTGTTCGTGCACTCATTCGACCCATGATGATGCTCACAGTGTAGCAGATACTGTATGGTTCAAGCATTTCCTGAACCTCATCAGTTGATGCTATCTAGTTGGGTGACAGTGTGGCATAGTAAGTAAGAATCAAAGAGATAGAGGTTCAAATGCCAGCCCACTATTAATCTTAGTCCCTAATCTTGCTCAGACTTGGGTTTCCCGTTTATTTAACAGTGGACTACCATGGGGATTAAATGAGTTAGTTCATGTCAAGATGAGACTGTGATCTGATAACCAAGATGTTTCCTGCTGAGATTTTCACCCTTATTTTCATACCTCGTACATATGATTTTAGTGGTGGAACCTTTTAGGCAGGTTTTTGTCTGGCTTTCAAACATGAGAAAGAATGAAAATGAGATGTGTTTACATGAGCGCCGCGTGTGTAGCAGCACAGAGGGTCAAGCTCCAGGGTCTCCCGCAGAAGTCAGTGGGTTCCAGTGGAAATATTCGTCGGCATCAGCACATAAACAGGTTCTGTTGGAAGAGAGGAAAGAAATGTGTCCAGAAGAAGGGTTTCTTGGGCCCTGCTTCAAAGGTGGAAGCTCCTAATTTTACACCAGAACAAGGAAATAATACTTACGCCTGATATGTATCTGGAAAGAGCTTAATGAGAAATGCAGTAGTTTATGAGGAAACACACACATTTCTGTGCACACAATTCCTGCTACTTCCATAGCTGCCACCCGTTTTCTAAGTCACCAAAAGGCAAAAACTATGTGTGAAGGCAAAGGAATCTGGTGGCATGTTTATACCCAGAATGCCAAAGCAGTTAGTTCAGAATCCCTTCATTTACGAGTCAGGAATTATGACTGAGAAGAGAGGGACAAGAAAAGTAACTCTGAGTAAATACTTGTCCCGTCCAGCTTGCCCTGGCACCAGCAGTGCACAGACCTGGTGCTGTTCCCTGCCGCGCAGCTGCACTCTGGTGACGTCAGGGAAGCCCTTGGCATCAACGCCTCACAGTGTGGAGAAGGCCCGCATGCTGTGCTCTTCCTCTGAGATGTGGGCGTCTGCTGGCACGACAGGACACGCTCCACCGCAGGCGCATGCAGCCTGCTCCCCTTCAAAATGTTCTCTGCATCTGTTTCAGAATCTATAATAACTTGCCAGAAGTTAAAAAGAAAAAAGAAGAACAAAAGAAAAGAATGATCTTACAGAGTAACAGACTCCGTGCTGAAGTCTTCAAAAAGGTAATGGTTTCACACCAGCAGGTGTGATGTGTGTGGCTCACAGATGGGAACGTGAACTTGACATCTTTGTTTCCCTGCTTCTCCAGCAATTACTGGACCAGCTTCTTCAAAGGAACGCGGTCTAACTCCAGGCTGCCCTGCTGACCACAACCTGGACCTGCAGAGACTTCAAACACTGGATAAGCCATTAAATTTACCCTTATCTTCCTGACATGAGAATACTTATTTTGCTTTGATTTTTTTTTTTCGTAAAGGAAAATACCACCTCTGGAATGACTGACCCAAACAAATAAGTAATCCTCAAGGACATAGGTCAGTAATCTCGTGGAGAAATCAATTCCATGAAACCCACAGGCCTTAGTCTTCTTCATTTTTTTGACTTCTGAGTTTTACCTTTTGCTTCTGATGTTTCCTCCCCGCCATTTCCACCCACGCAGAAAGTCCTGATACTCTCAAGTGTGTCCTTAGACCTCTAAAGAATATGTTTACATCGAATTTCTGGGACTAAAATCCATCACTTTTTAAAACCAGCCCCAACCTGCCAGTTGCGCAAACGGTATAATGTGGGCCTTCAGGTGCTGTGTTTTAAAACGTGCTCCCTTCTACCCCCGGAAGCTCACTTTGGACAGGAGCAGGTCACATGCCGCAGACCGGAGCAAGCAGGCCGTTTCTGTGTGACCCAGAGCAGTGACAGGAACCCTTCTCTGCCCCCACGCTCCCCCACGCACAGCTCTACTTTGCTGAGCCGAAGCACCTGTATTCCCCGGGAGCCCTGAGGGACGAATTAGCTGAGTACACGTGTAGGGCTGTCAGAGTTTCCTGTCATCCAACGCCTCACCCAAAAGAAGTTTTGCTGTTAGAATGGCCTAATGGCTCCGACTCTGCTATTTGTTTTTCCAAATATTTACAGCATCCATTATTTATAAATGTGAATGTGGGGAGTTGAAACTAGTTTTTACAACAACAACAAAAAAGTTGAAATAAATGCAGTAATGTCGAAGTGTTTGTGACATGTTCTGATCGCAGAGCAGCGGTGGTAGATAACGTTCCGTAGGCAACGTCACGTGGCCGGGGGTGTCCCTGCCCCCTCCGCACCTCTGGCCAGCACGAGCCCTCCCCGGTGCCTCTGGATGCCCCAGTGGAGAAAGCTGCCTCCCAGGGAGCTTGGGCAAGAGAAGCAGGAGTCCTGAGGACTGCAGGGCTCGTCTCAGGTATTCCCGAGGAAGGAGACCAGTGTGGAGGAAGCAGTGGGTGTCCTGTGACACCCCTGTCCCCTTTCTGAAGTTGCCACCGTCTGTCTCTCCTCCAGCACTGCACACCGTCCCCAGTCCAGACCACCTGTCCTTGTCATGTCTGCTGGAAACCTGCTTAAAAACCACCACTCTCTGGGCTGGAGGATTAGCTCAGTGGTTCCAGCGCCTGCCTCGCAAGCGCAAGGTCCTGAGTTTGATCCCAGTAACCATGTACAGTGCTGGGCATGGAGACTCACGCCCACCAGCAATCAACACCACATACCACAGTGCTGGGCGTGGTGACTCACGCCTGTAACCCCAGCACTCGGGAGGCAGAGACAGGAGGATTGCTGAGTTCGAAGCTTGCCTAGGCTACATAGTGAGCTCAGAGCCAGCCTGAACTACAAAGTGAGACCCTGTCTCAAAACAAAACAAAACAAAAAAACACCACTCTCTGTTCTCTCCTGAGACACTGTTCCCTCACCGCTCTGCCCCCCAAGACAGTGAGAAGCTTCCTTTCATTTCCGGGTTGCCCTTCTGTCCACAGGAGGTGGTGTGACAGCGCCCTTAGGTGTGGTGACCTGAGAGCCCGGCTGCCTGGATTCAGATAGGGCTGCGACTGCCAGCCTGTGACCCTAGGCACGGTCACCTGTCTAGTCCATCCAGGAGAGAAACCAGAAGAGTAACCTGAAGGAGAAAATTTCACGCATATAAACAATAACCATACAGAAGACAGACACAGCAACGGATTAGTCAGGGAGAAGTAAAAATAGCTCCAAAGGAGACAGGTGGGAACCTCAGATATAAGGAGCAGTAGTAGCCCTAAGAAGATAGTCTCCTCTAATCCTGGCTGTGAGGGAATGGTATGGTCCTAGCCCCACAGATGATAGAAACCTCCTGTGTTGCCATGAGCGTGGAACTTGTTGACAGTACGCCCTCTGGAACTTGCCAGAAACCTGGCTCTGGGATGCACAGAGAGAGCTGTCTCCCGAGGCTCTGTGGTTCAGTACCAGCTCAGAAAGGCCATGAGGCCCATGCACTCCAGAGGCCTGTCTCTGCAGCCTATTGACAAAACACAGGATCTAGGAGGTAACACCTTATTTTCCTTTCCGCAGCATCTTTCTAGCGCCCCCTACTGGCAAAGCTTTGACAGAAGGCTAAAAGGAGCTCGTTCTAAGAGCCAGGGTCCATTTTCACAAAGCAGGCAAGAAGGGTGAACTTGGAAATAAAAGAGAGAATACATCCAATATTGACTCAATAAGTCATTTCCTGTACCTCAGTTTCTGCAATTGCTAGGTGGTGGCAACTGTAGTGTCTCCTTCCTGGAGTTGCCACAGAAAGGAAGCAGTCAGTCATGAATGTGGAAAGTATGGAAGGATACTTGACCCAGAAAACACCTGAGCACTGTTTTCCATCCTGAACAGAAGTGGGAAGAACAGCATAGAGATTGTGTGTTGCTTTTTCCCTGAAGCTCTTGGCTTAACCGTGAGATGATCAAAAGGCTACTGAGAGTCGGATATTTAGCTCAGTGGTTCTGGTACCTGCCTGGCAAGCACAAGGTCCCTTGTTCCATCCCAGTAACCACATATAATACCACGCATAGTGACTCACACCCACCAGCAGTTAGTACCACATACCACAGTGCAGGGTGTGGTGGCTCACACCTGTAATCCCAATACTTGGGAGGCAGAGGCAGGAGGATTGCTGAGTTTGAGGCTTCCCTGAGCTACATAGTGAGCTCAATGCCAGCCTGAAATACAAAGTGAGACCTGTTTAAAAAAAAGAGACCACTGAATCATGGGCTGTCGGTGAAGTCAGCCATACATGCAGGATGCTTCATAAACTTATTTTATCCTCACTCATGCTCTGTTGGACCTTAGGTACTATTTCAGCACTATGGCAAGCTCATCCAGCAGTACTTCGAGTTTTTGAAATTATTAGGCCTTTTCTAGGATGCTCTATTGAATAAGTACCTTCTAAAGTAAATATTTTAAGTCAAATATATGACATTTAAGAGCAATCTTTCTTAGATACAGATCTTGAGGACCTTTTTCTTTTTTTCAATATCTTTGGAGAGTTTCCTAATCATTGAAACTTAGGGTGCTATCACTTCTAGACTGTTCTGTTATACTCATTAAAATGGTTTTTATGTCAGCTAACGTTTTAAAAAGAAGATGTTGAGCTGGGGATTTAGTTCAGCAGCACAGCACCTGGTTGGCAAGTGTGAGGTCCTGAGTTTGATCCCTGGTACCAAAAAGAAAAGAAAGAAAAAAGAAAATACCTGAGTGGAACCAACTTTTCAAAAAAACATCCTTAAAGAACTCACCCTCATTGATCAAGTCTTAAAAGCTAAAGAATAAAAGTCAATCTGAGATTAAATGCATAGATTAACATATTTCTGAGGCTAGATCTTAACCGACATGCCTGAGGTGGAGAATGGACAGCTAGCTTGGTGAATAAAGTCTGATTTTCTGTTGAACTTATTTTCCTTTCCTACTGTTGCAGAAATCATTTTGAATGCACACAAATGAATGTTTGATACCTAGCATCACTCCTCTGTTGTAATAAAGTTGAAAAAGAAATACAATAATGTTGTAATAAATATGGCAGTAAAAGTCCAATGAATCAAACAGCCACCCCTAGTATTTCTCTCAGGAATTGCCCACTGTTTCCTATATTTTTAAAAATTAAAACCTGAAATACTGGATGTGGTGGCTCACGCCTGTCCTCCTCCCAGCATGCGAAGGCAGAGGCAGGAGGATTGCTCCACTCTGGACTTGATCTCTTTACATCTCTGTCCTCCAGTCCTGGCACAGAAAGGGTTCTTAATGATTTGGCAGGTAGTAGGGGGTAAAGACTTGTAGCTGAGGGGCACGAATGAGGATCAAACAACATCTGCCATGACTGGAGACGTCCAGGTGGTTATAGGACCACGCTGTCCCATGGTGGTTTCCATGACTTCATGTTGAAGGAAGGAGAAATTCCTGTTTTGGTTACTGGTCCTCTCTGCCAGCTGGTAACGGAATAATGGAAAAACAGTGACCTTGGTTTTCCTGACAGTGTCTATTGCCAACCCAACTTCCTGGGAGTTGTGTGCTCCCTGGGTGAGTCAGCAAATGCTTGCTCAGATGGAACGAGGCTTTTTGAAAGAACTGTTTGTAAAACAGCCAATCGTGGGAGAGGGGTTGAAAACTGTGTGTCTCACAAAGTTCTCTTATTTCAACACTTACTGGTTTAAAAAAAAAATGCAGGCAGTTGAGCTATCTCTGCATTAAATGACCAGCAGTCTGATACGAGGGGCTTTAGAAACAGGCTGACAGAAGAAAGGGAAGAGGTGCATGCGGTGGCTGCCCAGCAAAGGTGAACTGACTCTTGATAGTGAGAGTTCTGGGTTAAGGAAATGAGTGTGATAGAAAAAATCATCTGCTGTGGGTTTGTGGGAGAGAGTTCGCATGTTCATTAAAAGCAAAGGAAATGATCTGTTAAATGATTAAAATGAGGCCATCAGCGAATGGTTCCACATGATAGGGTTCATGGAATCGGTACTCTCATCAATACTGCGCAATTGCCCACGGGTGGCTAGCTCTCTGTGCACCTTTGAGAACGGGTGGCCATTGGCTGACACTCCAGGGATGCCCTGAAAGTCCCCCCAGCCCTCTCTATCTGTCCCACACTGTGGGGACCCTTCTCAGTTCTGGCAGGAGAGCAGGCTGTTCAAAACTGCCTGAGATTCCACCAGAACCCCTTTGGCTCCAGCCCCGGGCTGCCCGTCTGGGAGCGGCTCCTTCACCCAAGCGGATGTTGCAGCCACATGGAACACAGGACAGCTCTGGCGAGTCTCCCCAGGAGCTGGGTTGTTTTTTCAAGTCACACCGGCTGCCTCAGGCACATCATCTGCCGCCGCTGTGTGGGGTGTGCTTAGGCCACAGGCGGAGTGGTGCGAGCCTTCCGTTGTCTGCCGTGCTTCTCCAAGGATGTTTGAGTGTGCAGTCTAGGTGCTGCCTTCCAGCAGTGGTTCTCTCGTCTTAGGACATCGTGAACTAGCAGCGGGGTGTGGGAGGAAGAGCTTTCTTTCCCTTGAGCATCATAAAAGAAAACTGCATTAGTCGTGTCAAAGCTCAGAAGGAAAGACAGGCTCTAAATGACAGCACTAGAGGAAGAAACGGTTCCTTCAAATCATTTGTTGAACAGCACCAAGAGCAAATGACATAGAAAAAGGTGTCCCTTTGGTGACTTCAGAGTACTTTTTCTTTGTTTCGACATCTTCGCTTTCCTGGCACGCATAAAATGGCACAGCACTAGGCCTGACATCAGGGAAAAGATATTACAGTGGACACCATGTTAGCTCCATATGACAGTGAATATCCTGTCATCAAAGCCAAATGCACAGCCTGATGTACCTGCCTAGTGATGTAAGTAAGAAGTAAATCATAAATCTTTTCATTGCTGCTGATTTATACAGAAATAAATGCACATTTTTTTGTCATATGCATGTGGTTCTCTCTTGACTGTTACTACACCAGCACCAAAGGGATGGACAGGGACAGCCACTTAACAGGTCCACATAGCCAAATATATGTTGACCATTAAGGGCTACTATGTGCACACATAGAGTTTATGTTTTTGTTTAAAATATATCTTCAGTGAGTTAGGCCAGATTTAATTGTTATATGCTGATACAATTATAATACCAGATCTTGATGTCTTAGCTGAAATATGTGTTCAAGCAAAATAAGGAAATGCCTTAGAATTGATCTTTCTTTCTCTTTCTCTCTGTTTCTTTCTCTCGCACCCTCTTTCTTTCTCCTTCCCTCCCTTTCCCTCCCTCCCTCCCTCCTTCTCTCTCCCTCTCCCTCCTTCCCTCCCTCCCTCCCTCCCTCCTTCTCTCTCCCTCTCCCTCCCTCCTTCTCTCTCTCTCTCTTTCTTTCTCTTCCTTTCTTCTGGTAGCCTATGACATTTCTTTTGCAAGAGTGACCCTGATGCTTTTATAGATATTGCTATTTCTAAGATTCATTTATTTGAGTGGATGAATATGGCCTTTGTGAAAGTATTTGTTTCAGATCTGGGTGTTTCAACCCTAATTCTCAATTAGCACTTGAGTAAGATTCTGCCTCTTCTTGCTAGCTGCTATGCAATTAAGTAGCTCTGACTGGTGGGCAGTGAGGCAGCCCCTAAGCAGGTCAGAATCTGAGCATAAGGCTTCCTGGCCCAGGCTGCGTTCCAGACGTTTCTAACGATAACAGAAACACTTTGGAGAAGTGCTAACCATGCACCTGGGATTTATTTGTGCTTTTTGGGAGCTTCTACACTGCCAAGAACTGCAGAGACAGTGCGTTAGGATCTTTACTATTTAGAATCAAACTGTTCACACTAAAGGTTCTGCCTACTGGAAGTATGACAGCATCCAAGGCTTACACCAGGTCTCTCAAATACTACCATCACTTTCTCCTTCCCAAGATGGTATCCAGTTCGACTATGGTTTTCCTGGGAACAGATGCAGAGGAGAGAGCTTCAGGCCTGCCTCCTAGACCCTAGCCGGTCAAGGACCGTTACGGTCCCCCTGAGTGGTTCTCACACACTGAAGCCCCGGTTCCCTAGGTGGGTGTCTTTGCAGATGGCCCTTCAAGGAAGTCATTAGGTTTAAATGAAGTCATACAGGTAAGGCTTTGAATGACCAGAATTAGTATCTTTATGAGAAGAGACACAAAAGTGCTCACTCTCCTTTTGGAAATACACAAACAAGAGGCCGCAGGAGACCCCTGAGAGATGGCAGAAGCCCGCAAGCTGAAAGAAGAGAGACCCTCAATGAAATCTACCTTGATGGCACCTTGATCTTGACACCGTATGAGAAATATATTTTGTAAGCTTCCCAGCCCATGCTGCCTACTGCAGGACCTTGCTGTCCTCCGCAGTTATGGTGTACCTTATCCAGTCTCTGCCATCTGCTATCCGTATCTATAGCCAGTGAACTCCCAGCCATAAGGGTATCGGTGATTCTTGTAGATTATGTTCTTTGCATTTGCAAAGACTGTGCATCTCACATAGAACAAAACGCTGCAGAGTGGTCACTGTGTTCTGCCTCGCCTCAGAGACTGGTGCCCGTGGGCTTCAAGATGTTCCCTTTACTTTGATGATATCAGCCATCAGGGCTTAGTTTTTCCATGATGCCACAAGCTGTATATCACATTCCACCTAAAAAAAAGCCAGCATTGCTCAAGTTCTCTTTCCAACGTCAAAGGCAGTAGGACAGACACACACTCTATAATTCCAAACAGAAAATGCTGCTATGCTTGTATCATTATGCTCAGAGGCAAGAAAGACCTCATCTGCACATCTAAATATGTGCTGTGCATAAACCTCAGCCCCACTCTTCATGCAGACAACTCAGCATGGTCTGTGTCAGGGCTGTGAAAGGCTTGCTCAGGCAGTGAAGAGGAGAAGAGATACTGTCAGCAACAACCAAGGCCAGAAAGTAGAAGGGAACTTGGGTCACCAGCTGTCCAAGTCACATCAGTGAAAGAATTTTTAAGGCAAAGTTTTATCAAACATAGGTTATAAGTGTATTGTGATACAAAAATTCAAAGTTTATGACTTCTTCCATAGAATGCAAGCATTTCCCTAAAAACATATATTATTAATAACCTGTAAAATATTAACTTCATCTAAAATGCATTATTAACAACATAATCTGCACAGTATGCCCACCACTTTTCTCCAGACACTTTATTTAGAATCTCAAGCTCCCTTTTTCTTGATATTAGTAAAACAAGACTTCCATAAATGTTGACTCATAATGATTAAGAAAGTTCATATAGCCATGGAGTGAACTCAGAATCAGTAATTCTAAAATGCAAGATTTCAAATCAAAGATTGTGTCTTAAAGTTGAAGAAGCAGAGAGGCACTGTGCTTGCATGTGTTTTGAGGAATGAACTTTTTGAGGGGGACGAATATTTTATCTGTAAGTAGTTTTTTTTTCTTTTGGTTTGTTTTTGTTTTTATTTTATGGTACCGGGGATCGAACTCGGGCCCTTGTGCTTCCAAAGTTGTAGATAGTTTTTAAAATGAGGTTTCAGATCCAGGCACCACAGTGAGCAGAGCCCACCACAGATGATGTTCTTGTTGCCTCTAGCGCACGTACCTAAAGTCACAATAAAAAATCTGCAGTGACAGTTGATTCATTATTGTGAGCTGTGCATACAACTTTCACTGTAAAGCAGGGCTCTGGCTTTGCTCTTCTCAGACAAGCTCTGAATTATCAGCTGTGGGAATGTGAGCGGTTGTCAGCACTGGAAGGTATACACCATAGTTCAAACCTCAGAAGAAGAGACAGGGAGATGTTTTCAGTCTTCGCTTTGTCCTCTCATAGAATTCCTGGACTCTGGAAAAACTCACTTCCAGACAGCTGGAAGATACCATCCCAGCAGAAGCCCTTCCCATGTAGAGTGTAAACAAATGAGTGAGGTCCTCCGAGAGACACCAGAATATCATTCAGGAAGCCACTCCTTGAATTTTCATTTGCAACCTTGTACATAATTTCCAAAAGTGATTAGACCGTAAGTTTTCATTATCTTTTCTCCAAGTCAATAGCAAA
>PVIC010059611.1:0-10067 GCA_004025085.1 Thryonomys swinderianus | reverse complement strand
ATGGAATGTTGTGTAGATCACATGGTACACCATAAAAATATCAACAAATTAAAAAAAAACATGAAATCATCTTTAGTATTCTTTCTGACCACAGTGCAGTAAAATTAAAATCTATTATGTTATAAACATTGGAAACTACAATTGAAATTTAGCAACTTCTGAACAAAAATATGGATCAAGGAAGAAATCAAGACGGATATTTAAACATTTCTTAACTGAAAAAAGAACACAAAACCCCTGGAATACAGAAAAAACCATATTGAAAAGGATGTTTATAACAGTAGTCACTTACATACAAACAGTAGGGTTCAAATAATCCAATCACTGTATTTTAAGGAGCTAGAAATACAAGGGCAGATGAAATCCAAAATTTATAGAAGGAAAGAAATAATAAATATTACAGCAGAAATACATGAAATAGAGACTAAGAGAAAAATAAAAGCGCACAGAAAATAAAGAGCTGGTTTAAAAATAAAAACAACTTAGCTAGAGGCGCAGATGACTCAGAATGGATCTGGGCACCATCTGGTTCCTGCCGTGGAGGGCTGAGGGCTGCTGACCTGCCCGCTCCACCCTGGAGCACGCAGATGACTCGGGTATGGACCAGGCGCCATCCCCACTGTGGAGGACTGAGGCCTGCCGGCTGGCTCCAACCCCACCCCACAGCTTCATTGTGAGGACCCAGGCTCAAGAGGAGTTGGAGCCATTTCCTGCATCCCTCCACACCAGAGCTGCACCAAGAGACCAGGCAAGATATTAAAAAAAAAAAAGGGAATCTAGCTTCTATTTTGCCATCTACTCCTAGATCCCTCTATTCACCTCTTGTCCCCACATCCTCTCCTATCTTCCTGTCAGAAGCAATACCCAGAAGTAAAAGACTCTTAGCCTGCCCTATTTCTTCTGTACTATTATAAGAAGGTGAGCAAAGTCTCCAACTGTCTTACACCATACAATTGGTATGGTTTTATATATGCCCTTTTATCCTCTGCTGCCTGCTGGCATATATGAGGTTCTCAGGTCTAGGTGATCTTCATAAATCTGCTAACCCTATTTCACTCTCCTCCTGTCCCTTAACTCCCTGATTCCCCAGTGACCTTTTATTCCCAAAGGGTTCTGGGGTACACTTACGATCTACATGTTGTATACATATTGCTGATTAATTCTAAATTTTGGCATATGGACCTAGAGGTAACTCATGAGCGCAAAGTCTTCAGAATAGAAATTAACGAAACTTTTTATTTACTGTGTTCAATCCTGACATTGGCAATGATTGTATTATGGTAACAAAGATGATATGTTTGTTCTGCTCAAATACCTCCCATGATGTGTTAGAACACAGAACTCTCAAGGGTCATTACAGATTCCGGGAGGACACCTCAGAAAGGTGTCACATCCAATGGGCCCCAGATAATAAAAAGAAAGAGACCTGCAACAAACATTGCCCTGTCATCAGGCATAGAATAAAACAAATACCATTAGTAACAACAAAAGAGTAGAAATGATAAAATATACAAAACACCAGACACAAAGATCACCACCACAGGGAAATGCAGAGAAAAGGGAAATAGGGCAAACAAACTCAAACACCAGGACTCTTGGAGATGGTGACTAAAGCAGTTGTAGTAAAATGGAAATCAGAACTCATCACTGAGATCAAAACAGAGACATTGTCCCCAGTGAAAGACATCATTAAAGAAGAGATCAGCGAGATGATAGACTCCAAGATAGCAGAAGTAATGGAACCTTTTAAAGAGCTTCAAGCAGAGCTCCAGGGAATGATGAGGAGAATGAAAGCAAAGTAGGATGAATGAAGCAGAGAACTGAATCTCAGACCTAGAGGACAGCATAGCAGCCAATGAGCAGGAAAGATTTAATCTATAGAAAAGAGCAAAGGAACAGGAGAAATCAATTCAACAGCTTCTAGATGACTCAAAGGAAAGTAATATAAGACTGGTTGGAGTGACTGAGGAAGCAGGAGACAGTGTAAAACATATAAAAAAGCTAATGTCAGAGATAACAACAGAAAACTTCACAGGAAAACAAATGGACATGTAGATAAATGAGGCCTATCAGACTCCAAAATGCCATGACATAAAAATATCTACACCTAGACCTATAATTATCAAGGTTCCAGATACACAACAAAAGAATGAAATACTGAAAGCAGTGAGAGAGGAAGAAAATCACCTACAAAGGGAGGTCCATTAGGATCAGTAGATTTTGCAACACAAACACTGAACACAAGGAGAGCGTGAAGGGAAGTATTCCAAGCATTGCAGGAAAACAACCTCCAACCTAGACTGTTGTATCCTGCAAAACTATCTTTCAGAATAGATGGGGAAATAAGATACTTCCATGATAAAGAACACCTGAAAAACTTCACAAATGTGAATCTTACACTCCAAAACCTTCTAAAGAACATCTTGGAAAAAAAAAAGCACAGAAGATTCCATACCCATGAGACTGAGGAGAGTGAATTCATTGGGGGCAAACAAGAAACTAAACAGAAAAGGGGAAAAGCAAGGAAGAAAAGAACCAAGAACAGGGAAACATGGCAGGAGTGGCTATCCTGTTGCAGATAAAATAGATTTCAAACACAAGTAGATTAGAAGAGATAAAGGAGGTCACTATATTCTCATACAGGGAACTATCCAAGAGAAAGAAATAATCATAAATATTTATGCACCAAACTTTAATGCACCCAAGTATATAAAACAAACATTAGTGGACATGAAAAGCCAGATAACCATGAATAAAATAGTAGTAGGGGATTTTAATACTCCAGTGTCACATATTGACAGATCAACTGGACAAAGAGTCAGTAAGGAAATACTTGAGCTAAATCAAACTTTTGAGCAAATGGACTTATTAGATGCCTACAGAATTTTTCACCCTACAAAAGTGAGACTATACCTTCTTTTCAGCTGCTCATGGATCATTCTCCAAAACAGGTCACATTCTAGACCATAGAACAGGCTTACGTAAATGCAAAGGAATTGAAGTTATCCCCTGCATACTACCAGACCATAGTGCCTTGAAACTGGAGCTGAATAGCAGAAGAAATTCCAAGATCCTCACAAACACATGGAAATTGAACAACACTCTGTTGACCAACCAATGGGCCACAAAACAAATTAAAGAAGAAATTAAACAGTTTCTACAACTAAATCACAACCTCAGTACAACATATAGGAATTTATGGGACACAATGAAAGCAGTTCTGTGAGGGAAATTCATAGCAGTGAATGACTACACTCAGAAAATAGAGCAAACTGAAATAAACAATCTAATGATGAACCTCAGACAATTAGAAAAAGAGGAGCAAAACAAACCCAAAGCACATACTAGGAAGGAAATTATTAGGATCAGAGCAGAAATTAATGCAATGGAGACAAAGAGAACAATACAAAGAATCAATGAATCAAAGAGTTGGTTCTTTGAAAGGATAAATAAGATCGACAGACCCTTAGCCAACCTTATCAAACAAAGGAAGGAAAAGGCTCAAATCCGTGTTATAAGAAATGAAATTGGGGAACTCAGCACAGATCCAGAAGAAGTCAAAATGATAATAAACATATACTTTGAAAATCTGTACTCCAAGAAGATGGAAAATCTAGAAGAAATTGATAGATTCCTAGACACATATGAACTTCCAAAGTTGAATGAAGAAGATATAAAAATGTTAAACAACCTGATATCAATCTGGGAAATTGAAAATGTAATAAAAAACCTACCATCAAAGAAAAGCCCTGGTCCTGACGGCTTCATTGCTGAATTCTATAAAACTTTTAAAGAAGAGTTAATACCAGTACTTCTCAATCTTTTTAATGATATCGAAAGGGAAGCAGTACTCCCCAAATCATTCCTTGAAGCAACCATCACCTTGATCCCAACAGCAGGGAAAGATCCCACCAAAAAAGATAACTACAGGCTAATGTCTCTAATGAACATTGATGCAAAAATCCTCAATAAAATACTGGCAAACAAAATATAGAGGGTTATCAAGAAAATCATACACCCTGATCAAGTTGGGTTTATGCCAGGGAAGCAAGGCTGGTTAAATATATGTAAATCAATAAATGCAATACACTGTATTAACAGACTCAAGGACAAAAACCATATGATTATCTTAATAGATGCAGAAAAAGCATTTGACAAAACCCAACACCCATTTATGATCAAAACCCTACAGAGAATCAGAATTGATGAATTTTATCTCAATTTAATACAAGTTATTTATGAGAAACCAACAGCCAGCATCATACTTAATCGGCAAAAACTGAAACCTTTTACACTAAGATCAAGAACAAGACAAGGATGCCCGCTGTCACCACTCTTGTTGAATATAGTGCTGGAGACAGCCATAACAATCAAGCAGGACCAAGATATAAAAGGAATAAAAATAGGAAAGGAAGAAGTTAAACTGTCATTATTTGCTGATGATATGATACTCTATCTAGAGGATCCTAAAAACTCAACCAAAAGACTGTGAGACCTAATTACCAAATTTAGTAGTGTTGCTGGATACAGGGTTAATGCTCAAAAATCAACAGCCTTTGTCTACACAAACAACAGACTCACTGAAAGAGAAATTGGCAAGTCAATCACTTTCACAGTAGCATCCAGAAAGATGAAATATCTAGGAATCAACCTAACAAAGGAAGTGAAAGACCTCTACTCTGAAAATTATAGGGCTCTGAAAAACAAGATAGAAAATGAGAGCAGAAAGTGGAAAGACATCCCTTGTTCCTGGGTAGGCAGAACGAACATTGTCAAAATGGCTATACTCCCACAACTACTATACAGATTCAATGCAATTCCAATTGAAATTCCAAGGCTATACTTCACAGAGCAAAAGAAAATCATACAAAAAATTCATCTGGAACCACAAGAAACCTAGAATTGCAAAAGCAATTCTAAGCAACCATGACATGGCAGGGGGTATTACAATCCCCAATTTAAAAGTACTATAAAGCCACTGTGATAAAAACTGCATGGTACTGGCAAAGTAACAGACCCGAGGACCAGTGGAATAGGTTAGAAGATCCAGAAACAACCCCGGATACACTAAGCCACCTTATCTTTGACAAAGGAGCCAAACATCCTCAATGAGTAAAGACAGCCTCTTTAACAAATTTTGCTGGAAAAACTGGGCTTTAACCTGCCAAAAGCTAAAGCTAGACCTATCTCTTTCACCATGCACAAAACTAAATTCACAATGGATATGAGACTTAAACATTAAAACAGAAACAGTGAGGCTGCTGGAAAACAGGCTAGGTAAAACTCTTGGAGACATTGGCTTAGGCAGAGACTTTATGAATAAAACCTCTATAGCACAAGAACTACCAGAAAGAATCAACAAATGGAATCTCATCCTACTGAAAAGCTTCAGCACAGCAAAAGATGTCACTGGCACTGCTAAAAGACAACCTACAACATGGGAAAATATATTTAGTAGCTGTTTATCAGACAAAGGGCTATTATCTACAATATATAAAGAACTCAAACTGATCAGCCTCCCCAAGTTTAAAGACCCAATTCAAAAATGGGCATCTGAAATGAACAGACACTTCTCAGAGGCAGAAGTCTAAGCAGCCAAGAAGCATATGAAGAAATGATCAACATCACTGGTCATTCAAGAGATGCAAATGAAAACAACACTGAGATTTCATCTCACTCCACAAAGAATGGCCATGATTACTAAATCAACCAAGAATAAATGCTGGCATGGCTGTGGGGAGAAAGGAACTCTTCTCCACTCTTGGTCGGATTGCAGACTTGTGCAACTATTGTGGAGATCCGTGTGGAGATTTCTCAGAAAACTCAGACTAGGGGTCCCATTTCACCCTGCTATCCCCTGCTAGGAATATCCCCAAAAGAATTTTAAAAAGCACAATGGAAACATATACGTACACCCTGTTCATAGCAGCTCAGTTCGTGATAGCTCAATCTTGGCAACAACCCAAATGCCCATCAACTAGAGACTGGATAAAGATGTGTGTGTGTTTTTTTTTTAATGAAATGGAGTATTATTCTGCCACAAAGAATGACAAGATTGAGTCATTTATGTGCAAATGGATGCACCGGGAGGACACATTGATAAGTGAAATAAATAGATCACAGATAGGCAAATACCAGATCTTCTCTTTGTATATGTGCTGCCAAAGTGAGCACAAGATCTTCTCTTTGATATGAGCACCTGTGGATGCAAATGAGCTCTAGAAATTATGACAGTTTTTGTAAAATGGGAAATTTCCATAGGAGATTTGGTATGGGAATATTGAGGGGAATGAAAAATAAGATTCTGAAAGAAAATAAAAGAGCGTGTATATAGGGTGTAGGGAGGTGTGGGTGGGTAGGGATACGGGTAAAATTGAGAATTAACTTGTGTCATATATTGGTACAAATTCCCTGATGTTATATATGATTTTGAGATGTATATAAATTGTACCAATAAAAAGTTCTATTTAAAAAAAGAATAGTGTAGAATTATCAATAAATACAAATATTTTAGAAGATATGTTTCTTACTATGATTTGATTATATGTATCAAATTATCATAATGTATCCCTGAACAGTGTACAAATACTGTGACCTCAGAAAATAAAAATAGAAACTCAAGTAGAGGTTGTTTCTTTTCATTTAGATTTAGTGGGTATGATCCCATATTTTTTGTTTAACCTAGTCTTAGGGAATATTTATGTTTCTTGAGGCTGTGCCTTTTTCATTGAATACAATTCTCCACTCATAAGTTCAAGTTTCTTTTCAGTGACAAGCTATTGTACTTCTTTATTGGTGAACTGTTCATGACCTTTGGAAAGACAATTTAGGGGCATTATAATTTTTATTCCTTGTAACTTCAGATGAAGTAATGTACTTGTGAAAAGCTTTCTCCACAGTTCTTTTGCTTATTCTTAAAACTGCCTCTTTGATTCATAAATTAACTTTATTGGCCACTATGTTCTGTCTTGTAGTGATGACCGGCTCTTAGATGGAGGGTGCACTGTTTTTCCTACTTCTGCCCCAGCCAAATTTGTTCCACACAGCTTGTTTTTTTTTCTCACCTTTACTAAAACTTTGCTATTGTTAAAAAATAAATTAACCTTTACTGTTTGTTACAATCTGTTATTTTTATTGTTGTAATTGTGGATTTCATTTTAACATTTCTTTAGCAAATTAAAATGGATCAGTTATCATTTATTATTTATAATAAACTACCTGGCAGGGTAGTCTTTTTATCTCAGTGACAGACCCATGTACACATCTATGTACTTTGTGTTATAGTGACTTCTTTCCTTACTGCCTGTGAGTTTGTGAATATTTTAAAGCCAAAGTCTATATATACTAAATTTTATTGCAAGTCAATAGATCCTTCTTTACCTGAGTGGACTAGAACTCTGGTCTGTTTCTTGGAGAAGGGTATAGCAGACTTGCCTTTATTGGGTACCAAACAATGATAGGCATGTACTGGGATCTTGTATATAATATTTGCCTTTATTAAATAACTATGTAGGTTAGATATTCTTACTTTGAGTTAATAGTTAAGGAACAAATCAGAGATAATACTCTTCATCCATTTGTTCAGTTAGTATTTTATTTTATGCACAATCTACCTGGCAGACATTGTATTGGTTGCTACAAAAACATGAGGAGAGGTTTATAGTTCCTATCTATAAGAACTTTATAGTTAAGGGCCAGAGGTTTAGCTCAGTGGCTCTGGCACCTGCCTCGCAAGCGCAAGGTCCTGAGTTCGATCCCCGGTAACCACATACAATACAGGCCGGAGGGTTAGCTCAGTGGTTCCGGCGCCTGCCTCACAAGCGCAAGGTCCTGAGTTCCATCCCCGGTAACCACATACAATGCTGGGCGTGGAGACTCACGCCCACCAGCAATCACTACCACATACCACAGTGCCGGGCGTGGTGGCTCATGCCTGTAATCCCAGCCTATAATCCCAGCACTCGGGAGGCAGAGGCAGGAGGATTGCTGAGTTCTAGGCTTGCCTGGACTACATAGTGAGTTTAGAGCCAGCCTGAACTACAAAGCAAGACCCTGTCTCAAAAAAAAGAAAAAAAGGAAAAAAAACAGAACTTTATAGTTAAGAGACAAAGTCAAGGAGGTCAAGGTAATTATTACAGAGAGAAATTTTAGAGGGAAAGACAGGGAGATATGGGGGCAAGAAAAGGGACAACTGATTAAAATGTTGTGATTAGGAGTAGTTTCCTTAATGAAGTTACCTATGATTTGAATCTTAAAGTAGGCAGTAGGGAAGAAAGTTGAAGGTTGATTTTAAAGCTGAAGGGTGCCTTGCACTGGTGTGTGAGCCATCAGCTAAGCGCCACTCTAAGCATAGCACATTCAAGGAGCTTACAGAAAGCTGGTGGGAGATGAACATGGAAAGGGATGTATAGGTCAGAGGTAGAGTGCTAAGAAGTTCTGAGTTTGTTTTCTAAGTATTGGGGAGCATTTGCGGAAGAAGGGCGAGTTATTTCTATTTTGGAAAATTCAGAGACTACCTTAGAAGAGAATGACACAATTTTTCTGTAATGAACCAGATAGTAAATATTTTCAGTTTCATCAGCCATATGGTTTTAAATACTCTTTCTACTGTTACTGTAGCATGAAAGCAGCCATGCACAATATGGGAGTCAATGGTAAAGGCTATATATAAAACTCCACTTACAAGAACTATAAGGAAGGAAGAGAGTGGAAGGAAAGAAGGAAGGAGGGAAGGAAGTGGCAATCAGAAGAGAAGTGCCCGTTCATGGTAATCCAATGAAAAAATGGTGCTAATCTGAGAAAAGACAAATTCAGAAAAGAGGCGGATTTAAGACATTAAAGAAAAGCACTTCATATACTTACATAAACAGGACCTATGTATGACGAGGACCTAGGGATTGACTTGATCTGTGAGTAAAGTGAGTAAAAAAAGCTCTCAGAGGAGAGGTATGAGGATTGGTATTGGTACTTACTGATGTTGTGGGCAAGTTAATTAAAATAGCAGGCTGGGGGAATAAAGTAAGGAGGAGAAACTTTATTTAAATACATGGAGGTAAAAAGATGGATCAGGGCCAGAGATTTAGCTCAGTGGTTCTGCCACCTGCCTAGCAAGCACAAGGTCCCTGGTTTGATCTGGTAACAACATAGAATGATATATTGGGCGTGGTGACTTATGCCCACCAGCAGTCAGTACCACATCCCACAATGCTGGGTGTGGTGGCCTATGCCTGTAATCCCAGTACTTGGGAAGCAGAGGCAGGAAGATTGCCAAGTTCGAGGCTTGCCTAGGCTGCATAGTGAGCTCTGGGCCAGCCTGAACTACAAAGTGAGACCCTGTCTCAAAAAAAAAAAAAAAAAAAAAAGGATCAGAACTGAGAAAGAGATGTTCCATGGGAGTTGAAAGCTAGATACTCAAGATAGCATCCACATTTTGTTAGTCGTTAGCATATCTGAAGTACAAGTGAATTTAGGAGTGTACAGCAGGTCTTCCAGGAAGAATAAGACCCAGAAAAAAGTGGTGGAAATGAAGCCTCACACATCTCTTATATCTAGGTACTTTCCCTGGTGAAATAGATGAATACCACCAGATAGAAGTGGACAAACAAATGTCATGGAATGAACAAAGAAATACACCAAGGAAAAAACAAAATGTGACCTTTTTTGGTCAATAACTTGGCACACACAGAGGAGTGATAGTAAATAAAACCTGTTTGTAGTCAGCTGAGCAGAGGCCAGAGTTGAACGCTGACCTCTCTTCTGAGCCACGTGACTGTGCAGTGGAGAAAAAAGATGTGAACATATGTGATACGTTTTAGCAAGGAAGGGCAACACTGGATATGTACTATCTAATGGGAAATATTTAAAATCACACAAGGGGCCATCACTGGAGGAAAGCGTTGGAAGAAGTGGAAGGACACGAGTTGCAGGGAAGGGGTGGTGGCTGCTGATGTTTGGGACATTGAATGGTGTAGAGAAAGTTGAAACCATCTTTTTTGGAAAACCCAAAGCGAAAGTAAAATATTTTCGAAGGTCCTCATCTAGAGCTACTCTTGTCTAATACAATCTAC
>PVIC010059610.1:0-10071 GCA_004025085.1 Thryonomys swinderianus | reverse complement strand
AGAGGGATCTAGGAGTAGATGGCAAAATAGAAGCTAGATTCCCCCCCCCCTTTTTTTTATCTTGCCTGGTCTCTCAGCGAGGCTGCAGTGAGGAGGGACACAGGAAATGGCCCCGCCTCCTCTCAGACCTGGGTCCTCACAACGCAGCTCCAGGATGGGGCTGGGGCCGGCTGGCGGGCCTCAATCCACTGTGGTGGGGAAGGGGCCCAGGGTCTGTACCTGGCTCCTCACTGCATGTCTCCTGGTTGGAGTGGGCTGGTGGGCAAGCTTCAGTCTGCTGCCACCACCGCCGCCGCCGCCACTGCCTCTGCCGCCGTCACCGCCGGGAACAAGTGTCACCTGGGGTAGCCCAGTCGTCTGCGCTGGCTTGGGGTGGAGCAGGCCCTCGCGCAGGCCTCGGTTCGCCACTGCCGCCTCCAGGAATGGAATGGCGCCCAGAGCAGCTGGGTCGTCTGTGCCACTCGGGGTGGAGCAGGCCGGTGTGCAGGCCTCAGTCTGTCTCCGCCGCTGCCGCCGCGAGGGACAGAATGGCACCCAGAGCAGTCGGGTCATCTGTGCCGCTCAGGGTGCAGCAGGCCAGTGTGCAGGCCTCAGTCCGCCTCCGACGCTGCCGCCTCCAGGTACCTATACATATTTTTTAAAAGATGGATATGGGAAGAAGAAAGGGGGAGGGGAAAATAGAAGTGTAAACCATTCTGAATAGTACCTTTCCATGATTTGAACCTTTAACACTGATTATCATTGGAAAATACTGATGCTTGCAAATGCCTGCTTTGGTTGAGGATTGTTTTGTGTTGTACTGCTTTGTTTTTTCACAGAAAGAGAAACAATTGTAAATAATAAACCACTCGAAGCCACAGATGACTTAAAGTTGCCAGTTTATGATAGTGTACTTGAAGCTGTATGTTAGGATTATAATTATAAGTCCCTCTGATGTATCCTTTTGTCATTCACTTTTTCTCTGTCCTGCTCTTAGTGAAAGTGATACATCACTCTCACAACTGGCTATGCCTGGTATGATCAAAAGATACAGTGAACGTTTACATTTTTAAAAATTATTGCACTTAAGGACACATTGGTATGAATCTCCTTCAGAAACTTCCCCTTGCTTCAATACATTTATCTCAGCACCCTTGCCAGTTTCTGAAGCAGATCTACTAGTCCTCTTTTGTGCCATTCTAAGTGATCAAAGGCATGGTGAATGCTCTTATTTGCTTGCCATCCAACAGAAAGGCAGGACCATAAAAACACAGCATATGTCCCTCCCCCATATTCACCAGATCAGGCACCATGCAACTTCTGGCTTCATCCCAAGCTAAATGACCATAATGACCATAAAAGATAAATACTTTGCATAGATTCAGTACACTGAGCCAGCCATGACAGCACAACTAAAGACATGAATGATGACATGTAGAACTGGTTCTGAAAGGCAAGAATAATAGTGTGGTTTTGAGTCATTTACACGCAAATGGACACACCTTGAGAACACACTAATAAGTGAAATAAATAGGTCACAGTTATGTAAATACCATATATTTTCTTTGGTATGAGAACCTGTAGATGTAAATGAGTCCTAGAATGTATGGTAGATTTTATGAAATAGGAAATATTCAGAGAGAATGTGGTAGGGGAATGTAATGAGGGGAAGGATAGATATGATTTGAAAAGAGAAAGAAAGCACATGTATATGTATATAGGGGGTGGGGTTGTAGGGTGGGTAGGGATATGGATAAAAATGAGAATTAACTCGCATCATATACTGGTACAAATTTCCAAAGTTGAGTGTGATTGTGAGCTGTATATAAAGTGTACCAATAAAGAGTTCATTTTTTTAAAAAAAGAATAATAGTGTGTTGGAAGCAACAGAAAAAGATCTTGAAGACGATTAATGGAAATATGGCTTTTACTGTAATACACCTTAAAAACACTAAGCATTTATTTCCTACTTCTCTCACATTCCCTGCTCTAATTGTTCATTTATTGAGTGTATAACTTGTGCAAGGTCCCATGCTGCATGTTATGTGTTCAGCACTTCTGGAATGAACTGTACGACCTCCTTTGAGGGTTAGCAAGCAACTCTCCCATCTAAATAGTGCTTCTTTGGCAGTTCTAGTCAAACGTACTACCTGGAAATCCTAATAACCATGCTCAACTGATTTGTATAAGTATTACTTATGAAGAGTATTGCTTTTTTTTAAAGGAATAAGAAACTGCCCTTTTTTTTTTCTTCTAGAGAAAATAAACAATTTTATAAAAGATATTTTGGCTCAAAGAAGAATTGATACTCACCTTTTTAGAAAGCCAGCTAAATCGAAAGTAAATAACTTCGCTCTGGTTTAAAACTGGGAACACTTCTTGAACCAGTTGTGAAGCTTACTGTACCGTTAGGATTCAAAGGCTTTCACAACCATTGTTACACCCTTTGCAGATGAGCGCAGATTTTTTTTTTTTTTTTTTTTGAGACAGGGTCTCGCTTTGTAGTTCAGACTGGACCTGAGCTCACTATGTAACCCAGGCAAGCCTGGAACTCAGCAATCCTCCTGCCTCTGCCTCGCAAGTGCGGGGATTACAGGCATGAGCCACCACGCCCAGCATTGTATGTGGTTACCGGGATCGAACTCAGGGCCTTGCGCTTGCAAGGAAGGCACTAGAACCACTGAGCTAAATCTCCGGTGCGAGCGCAGATTTTTTTCTGTTTGAAAAAACACTTTTAGAGAACAGAAAATTTGCTTTTTTAGTTTGAAAGTTAGCAAAAGTGCTTTCGTTACATGGCTGGGGAATACTCTCCCTCGGCTCGCCCACTGGTGGTGCTTTGTGCTACTGCCCATTAGGGCAATCAAGTGTCAAGGTTCTTGCGGTATCACACGTTCCTCGAGATGTTGATGTCCTGACCCATGGTGGCTGCCCTTCCCCATAAGGTATGCATTTCATTCTATTTAAAGGATGTTGGCATCTAAGCATGAAATATCTAACATTATTTTGTTCGTTTCCTGCACATTAGTTCTGATTTGAAGAACCTAACCAAGAAATAATGTAAAATGTTGCAAGTGACAAATTACTTTTTCTCTATAACGTCAGGAAAAGTCCTTCAATGCACTTTCTTGTGTTTTTTTTTAACAAGATGAACAAGAACATAAATTAGCATTTGAATATTCCTCATAAATTTAAACCATATTTTCAGACAAAAGCAGTAGCACCAATCACATGGCTTCAGTTCTCATGATGATTTGAACTATCTGCTGGTCTCTAGAATGGAAAAAGAGATAATGTGTGGGCTCTCCAGTGACACCGCTGGTCATATTGTACAAGAAAAGACAAACATGCAACAGTTCAAACGAAGGTGTCCTTGAAATAAGTAATTACTTCAACTAATATGGAAAACAATGTGAAATATTCTTGAGAAAAGCTAAAAAGAGAACTTTCATGTGATTCAGCAATCATATTATTGGGTATATATCCAAAGGAGGTGACACAATATGTCAGAGAGACTCCTCTACTCCCACATACCCTGCAGCCCTGTTCACAAGAGCTAACAAATGAAATCAGCACAAATGTTTATCAAATGATGAATGGATAAGGAAATACACCCACACACAGTGGAACACTATTCAGCCATTAAAAAGATGAAATGTTGTCATTTACAACAGCATGGATGGAACTAGAGATGATTATGTCATTTAAAACAAGCAAGGCACAAGAAGACATGATTTTACTCACACGTGGAACATAGAACAACTGAATTCAAAGAAGCAGAAAGTAGGATAGAAGTTTCCAGAGCCTGGGTGGAGGGATGGAGAGAGGATGATTAACAGGTACAAGGCTGTGGTTGAGTAGCAAGAATCATTCCCAATGTGCTATAGCACGTCAGGATAGCTACAGCTGGCAAGGTGGATTCTATGTTTTAAAATAGCTCATAGAGAGAATGCATACTTCTCAACTAGAGAGCCAAGACCCAAATGACATTAAAATAGCTGTAATAAATACTAAAGAAGATCTGTATTACACTAAATATAATAAATATTAATATAAATAAAGACCTTAAAAGTAAATATGTTCATATACCTTGCATTTTAACATGCTGCCCTTAAGCAAAGACTGCATATGATAAACTGAATAATGTCTTCAGTGATATTCACATCTTAATCCTCAAAATTTAGGACTATCTTACCTTCTTACATGATAAAGAAAACTCTAGGATGATTAGGTAAAGTACTCAACACAGCCTTCTAATATATGCTAACCGTCCTGAGATGGGGAGATTATCTTGCATCGCTAAGGCGAAGTCAGTATAAACACAAAGGTCCAAAAAAGGAGGGCAGGCTAAACAGAAGGCTATCTGACAAGGATACTAAGTTTGTTACTCATCTCTACCTCGACAGTTTGAAAAATGTGTTTATGTATTGGTGAAATGGTAACAAACACCAACATGCTATTACTGTCTGTCATGACATAGACAAATAAAAGTATCTTCAAACAACAATTCCACATAAATACAAACTGGAGCTTTTGATTCTTTCATCATCTGCAAAATCTCCTGTTTGCTATTCTGATGAGGGGTAAAGCAGAACTGATTTTCTCATAATTTGTAAGAAACAGATAATGCATAATCTACCTACTGCTTCTTGTCTCCACAGCAATGTGGAAATGCTAAGAAACAACTAATGCAGCTTCTTTCTTTCTCATGTCCTATGGCTTAGACAAGTGTCCCCCAAAGGCCCATAGGATAAAGGCTTGACACACAGCACTTTGTAGAGGGAGGGGGACCAATGGGAGGTCTTCTGAACATGGAGGGCATTGCTTTGCAGGGTCTATCAGGAGACCATCCTCACGCCTTTCTTTTGTTTTGAGTCCTGGCCATGAGGTCAGTGGACATCCTTCTCCACCTGCCTCTAACATAATGTTATAGTCCCTAAACAACAAAGTAAATCACTTGTGGACTGAAACCTCGACACAATGAGACAAAAAGAGACTTTTTATAAACTGATTTACCACCAGCATTTGATGCATTAGCACAAAGCTGACTAATCCACTACACTAGTATGTTCTTTGAACTTCAACTTTTAAAAGCTATCAATTGCCTATAACTCTCCATCATCTGTGGTGTTTTACTCTGCTTTGTTTTTTTTTAATTTGAATCTTTATTGGTACAGTATATATATATATATCATGATCACACACAATATTGAGAATCTGTACCAGCATATGACACAATTTAATTCTCATTTTTTCCCATTCCCCCCACCTACAGCCCCCACCCCTATATACATCAACTTTCTTTCCCTTTTTTAAAAATTACCATCATATGTCTTCTTCCCCTTAAGAGTATCCAACCACTTCTTTCTCCAACAGTGGTCTTTTTCCCTCCCATTTTTTCTTAAAATTGAGTGTGATTTGAAGAAGAATAATCTGGAAAATTATGAACCTAGAAGAAATCCTTCCCAATACTTTGGAAAAAATTGTCTGGTTTTTAAGTGAAATAAATAGATCACAGATATAAATATCATATCTTTTCTCTGGTATGAGAACCTGTAGATGTAATGAGTTCCAGAATGTATGATAGATTTTGTGAAATAGGAAACATTCAAAGGGAATATGGTTGGGGAAAATAATAAGGGGAAAGAATAAATATGATTTGAAAAGAAAAGCACATGTATACAGGGAGTGGGGGTGTGGGGGTAGGGATATGGGTAAAAATGAGATTCAACTCGTGTCACATACTGGTACAAATTCCCCAATGTTGAGTGTGATTGTGAGCTGTATATAAAATGTACCAATAAAGAATTCAATTTAAAAAAAAGAAAAAAATTGTCTGGCTTCTTAGAGGCAAATTTGAGTAGTAAATATTATTTCCCAGCTTTTCTGTAAGCTTTTGTAAAGCATGTCCTGGTGCAAATGCACACTAAAATTAAAATTCACACTAAATTAAAATGAAATATGTGAATTCCAGGCCTTCTGTGTCATATATGATCTAGGACTGTCCAAGAAAGGGCATCTTCTATGCATTATACATTTCTAATTTACTGCCCCCAGTCCATTTCCTCCCACCCTCAATCAGTGCACAGTGCCCAGCCCTATTAATTGATGCTCTCAGTTCTCTCCATCTCTCCCTTCATTCCTTCTTTCCTCTCCTCCTCTTCTTCTCCTCTTTTTCTTACATGTTTTCTCTTTTTGTCCCTCTTTCCTCTAAACTTTTAAAACACATTTTTGTATTTTAATTTTTAACAGACGTAAGAACTGTATAGTGTGATAGTTCAATGCATGTGTACAATGTGTAGTGATCACATCATGCTAATTAACATGGTCATCACCTCACACATCATATCTGTGTGTTGGGAACATTCAGTGTCCTCTCTCCTAGCTGTTAGATGTCTTAATGATGCTTTGTTGGAAGAACTACACTGTCCAATGGTATGTAGTGGAACAAGAGTATTGATATATTTACCACATCATTGGAGAATTTTAACAGATTGTACTTGGAATTGGTTCTAGTTATGTTAATCTCCCTGCAGCAAGGAGGCTAGCAAATGGTGATTGTGATGGATTTACAACTCTATTGACTTTACAATTAGACTCTGGGTAAGGAAATACCCATGTGCCCAAGCAATTATAAATTATTAAATAAATAAGATAGCATCAAATGGTTAGGATGAATCTTTTCCAATCTTCTGTCTAATATCAAGTTCTGCAAACCTATGAGGAAAGCAGAGAGTGTATGCCAGGAGGCATGAGGGCAAAGGGATGCTGATTTGGATGTTGCCCTCTTAGGCCCTGAACTGAATTACTGTCTTGCCAGTAACAAGCCTTGTGACTTTGAACAAGTTCATTCAACTTTCACAGCCTTGTGATTCTACCTTCAAAAGAAAAACTGTATAATATCTTATTTGCCATCTAATGTCCTGAGAACTAAATGAGTAAGTGCACAGAAAATACTCAACACAGTATCTGGTCCATAACAAAGCCCAGTAATGGCCAGGTGCTATTAGTTGATCACCAGGGAGCAAACTAAGCTCTCTTAGCTTCTTCACACCAAAATGACCTAATTTCATACTCATACTGACTCTACTTGGTACAGAATTTAAAAACTGAAGCATCTTGATTACTTATCCTGCCTGCTCTAGTAGGAGGGAAGAGGCTTCCTGGATTATAGAAAAATAATGTATTACTCAAAGCAAAAAGAGCCAAAGCAATCTTAGCACCATTTCTCCAAATCTCAATCTCTATGGGATAATGAGTGAAGGACACACATTATCTCCACAAATAGTAAGGATGCAAGCTCTACAAGGACCCCCAAATCAGGAGACTTGATAGGTTTGTATGTCCTGCTGGCCATATCTGCCCATCCTGCCCTTGAAGAAGAGAATGATCACTCGTGAAGAAAATATCATCTAACAAGGAAAGATTTACTACCTTGAGTGTAGGTAAATGGCTCTGAGGAGACCCTTTTTTTTTTTTTTTTTTTTGCTTTTTGAGACAGGGTCTCGCGTTGTAGTTCAGGCTGGCCCTGAGTTCACTATGGTGCCCAGGCAAGCCGCCGCAAACCCAGCAATCCTCTTGTCTCTGCCTCCCGAGTGCTGGGATTACAGACGTGAGCCACCACGTCTGGCATTGTGGTATGCGGTGTTGATTGTTGGTGGGCGTGAGTCTCCACGCCCAGCATTATATGTGGTTACCAGGGATCGAACTCAGGTCCTTGCGCTTGCGAGGCAGGTGCCGGAACCACTGAGCTAACCCTCCAGCCCAAGAGACCCATTTTTTAATAGTATTAGTCCATGTTTGCAGTACATAATGATTGCATTACATAATGATTGCATTTATTGTGAGGAGTTGGTCGTTGTACATAACATATCTTCATTCTATTATTCATGCCCTTTGCCTCCCCTCCCTTCCCCTCCCTCCATCTCTTGGTTTCTCTTCCTTTTGCAAAAATCTATCCCACTATCTTTTACTTTGCTCTTTAATTTATTTACATTTTTAGTTTCTCATATAAAATAAATCATAGTATATTTAACCTTGTGTGTCTGATTTATTTCACTGAGAACTGTGGTGTCAAGGTGCATCTGTTTTCCTACAAATGACACACATTATTCTTCTTTATGGCCGAGTAGTACTCTGTTAGGTATAAATACCATATTTTCTTTATCCTATTTCTAAACCTTTACTTTTGGGGACACTGTCCCTAGTTTCCAAGGCTTTTGCTCCCAAAACCTAGACCATGAAGAAATAGGAAAATAGTTAAGGAGAATTATATCCCAATTGGTATCTCCACACAGTACATTGTTAGTTGTCCACCCACAGGTCAGGAATAGGTTTAAGGCTGGGTTATTATACCAAATCTGCTTCTTTAATTCTTCTCCACAACCAGTAAATAGTGTTGTTTCCTGGATTTGGAAGAATGGAGTCTTCATGTGCCTCATTCAGCTGAACCATTTGGAAATGCTGGGGCAAATGAAATAGGCTACAAGTTAATATAGTCAGGTCAGAGAAATTGCTTGCTTCGACATATCCCTATCCTTTGATCTTATTATTTCCTTCTCCAACACTAAAATTAACATTCTATCTGTTCCATTTCTTTAAGACATTGTTAAATAAATAATGTTTGTTAAATAATATTAAAAGTAAATTTACTTTAAGGATTAATGCAAATTTCTAAAGAATTTGTATTCACCACAAAACAGTTAATAAACATTTTAGTTCAAACTTGTAAATCCTAATAGAGGACTCCAGACAAGTAGATATTTTTTGTAGAAAGATACATCTTACACAAAACGTATCTACAATTAACAGTCACAAACATACTTGTGTGCACTATTTTAATTAATCCATTAGAAAATGTAGTGCCCTAGAGGGAAATACAGAGGCACTTCAGAAGAGGAAACAGTTCAAGGTTACATGTGTCTCAGAGGTTATGAAAAGGTGAGCTACCACATAGATTCCAAGTTTTCAAAGTTGAAGAATACTAGATTTTTGGCAAGTTCCACATTCCAGAGCAGTAATGTTCAATGATAGTGTGTTGGGTTGGGCACAGCTCATTATGAGGCTTATCATGTCAGGGGTTCACACCATGACCCTCTTTAGAGATTTTGCTATCCAGTTTTAATGTTGGAAGCCTCATTATTGATAGGATGATGTCATAGCCCTGGAGGATATTCAGAGAGAAAAATCCCTGAGAACTTTGAGCCCAATTTCATAGCTAATGAAAGTACTTTCAAATAGTCAATAGAAATAATTTCATGGATCTGCTATATAGTAATAAAATTAATGCAGAGCTTTAGCACATTACACTGCATAACAAGTTCAGTGGGTTATGCAGTATTCACAAAAACATTCTTGTTAATATCTTTGCATAAATATCTCTCTTGGTTTCCACTTATTTAATCAGGAAATACGAGTTTCCCTTTTGTTTATCTGATTTTACAATGACAACTAAAGGCTTCATCCTCGAACATAAAAGTCTGAAGTGTGATGCTTAAATTCTAATAATAATGAAGAATAACTAGTCAGGAAGGGCCCTTTTGGAAAGATCACTCAAGGAGAAAATTGCTCTTGACTGTATTAAGAGCGCTGGTCTGCTCCACCAACAGGCAATTCTGAAACACAGGAGAAAATTGGCATTAGCATCAGATAACATACTTCATATCCCATCAAAATTTTCTCCCACCTTCCACGCATACAATGCTCTGCTCCTCACCACCTGTTCCATTGGAATTAACTGCCAGAAAGAGCAGTGACATTCATTTCGCTGCTCTGCGTGTTCCCAGAACTCAGAAGTTACAAAGGAAAATGTTTGAATTTCATAGGACATCAAACAAAATCCAAGGCACGTAATAAACCTAGGTTTTATTCTATTCTTGACTACTTTTTTTAAATTGAATTCTTTATTGGTACAATTTATATACATCTCAGAATCACATACAACATTGGGGAATTGTACCAGTATATGACACAAGTTAATTGTCATTTTTACCCATATTCCTACCCACCCACACCTCCTCCCCCTTCATACATGCTCGTTTTGCTTTCTGTATCATATTTATTCCTCCCCCTCATCACATTCTCACACCAAGTTTC
>PVIC010059609.1:0-10029 GCA_004025085.1 Thryonomys swinderianus | reverse complement strand
GCTGGCCCTGAGCTCACTATGGTGCCCAGGCAAGCCACCGCGAACTCAGCAATCCTCCTGTCTCTGCCTCCCGAGTGCTGGGATGACAGGCGTGAGCCACCACGCCCAGCATTATATGTGGTAACCGGGGATCGAACTCAGGTCCTTGCGCTTGCAAGGCAGGCGCCGGAACCACTGAGCTAACCCTCCGGCCCCTAGACTTTCTTTTTTTTTGTCTCATCTTCCCAGGCAGAGGGGAGCCATTGCAAGATTTTAAGTATTATTACTTTACTTATGGGCGAATCCTGTGTGTAGATGCAAGGAGGCTGGATTAGTTTGGGAGCTGGTACAAGAGACCAGCACCACTCAGGGCACCACGGACGAGTCGGATCTTTGCCCTTGAAGAACTCACAATCCAGCAACGAAGTGAGATTTACCCAACTGAAAAACTCAATAGTGCAAGTTGAGTACGCAGCACAAGGAAGCAGGCCACAGCCTCCCGTGCCACTGAGGACAATATGGGTGGGGCTGAGGCCGGCAGAGGATTCCAGAGGCAAAGAGGAGGGATGAGGATTTCCTGAAAAGTGGCTGAAGGAGAAGAGCTGTGCGGAGGGCCAGGAGAAAACACAATGGCACAAGGTCTGGCCATTGGGTTTTCCCCACCCTGGGCAGGGAGAATGTAGCCCAAGAGATCCCTTAGAGAAAGAATGTAACCAGGGCAAATGGAGAAGGCCCAAGCTTGGGGCAACTCTGCTTCTCTTGCTAAACAAGAGCCATAATCCCCCTCCGAGTCCTCTACTCTTCTCCAGAATCTTGGGTGGAACCCAACCTTAGAGACGTGACCCCCACATGACCCCTGCCGGCCTCCGTCTCACATGATGGGCTCTCAGAGCACCTTGCCCCCTGTCTGGGGCAGGTCTCTCATGTGCCAGCCTTGCTCTCTGCCTGCAGCTTCAAGAAGAACTTTGGCTTTGGAGCCCGGGGGAAGGAGAGGAAGCAGGCAGCCCTCCAAGTCATCCAGACACAGCACAAGCGGCTGGGCCCCATGAGCTTCGCTGAGAAGGCTGTCACTGTCCTCTTCGTCACCCTGGTAGTGCTCTGGTTCACCAGGGAGCCAGGCTTCTTCCCCGGCTGGGGTAACCTGGCTTTTGCCAATAGCAAGGGGGAAAGGTGAGAGTTGCTGGAGGGAAGGAGGGGAACACACCTGTAGCTCAATATCCGGAGAGGTGGCAAGAGAACAGGGAGGATTCTGGGGGCCAGGGGGTCTCCTCAGGTTTGTCTCTGCCCCTCCACTCTGAGTGTCCCCGAGCCGCTAAGCCTGCCCTCCCATCCTACCCGCAGCATGGCATCCGATGGAACCGTGTCAATGTTCATCAGTGTAATTATGTTCATTGTGCCCTCCAAGATCCCAGGGCTGACCCAGGACCCCGGTAAGCAGCCCAGCAGGGGCAGAGGAGGTTCCAGTGGCCTTTGCCTTCAGGCATGTAATGCACATCTGACCACACTTGGGAGGAGCCCAGAGAGGTTAGGGTGACTTGCTGGGGCACAGGGACTCAGGGACAAAGTTGGGATGCTACAGAACTACACTCATGAAGCTCTGGTAAGAGCTGTGAGGCTCCAGCGAGGGTGGGGGAGGCTTGTGGTCCTTGGTGACCCGTTATTCTCTGCTTGGGGAGTAGAAAACCCGGGAAGGCTGAAGGCCCCTCCCGCCCTCCTCACCTGGAAGACAGCCAATGAGAAGATGCCCTGGAACATCATGCTGTTGCTGGGTGGTGGCTTTGCCCTGGCCAAAGGCAGTGAGGTGAGAGACTCCCAGCTCCTCCCCGGCCTCGTGGAGGGAGGCTCTGTAGCAGAAGAGAAGCACCCAGTTTCTGTACCACAGAAAGGAAACATGATCCCCACGTAGGAGGCTCTGCAGTGAGCAGAACCTTCGCGGAAGCTGGAGGGAAGGAGATGACAGCCCCAGCCAAGAAGCAGAAAGAAGCAAGAGCTCTGAGGACCTGTCCCCAGTAGGGTTCTAGGAGCCAAGTGGAAGACAGATTTCTCTGGTCCATGGGGTCCCTCTACAGCCCCTTGTGCAGGCCAGGCCGGGAATGCATGAGCTATACAGCACCTAGGTAGCCGGTGTTGGGCTGACATGGTCTACCGGCTGAAGCCACTAGGGGGCGCCATGACCACACCCCGTCAGGTTCTGAGGACCCTGGCCGGTTTTCCCCCGGAGATTTTGTCCAAAAGAGAAAAACAAATTCTTGAAACTGAAGCCCGGACCTTGGTGTTGTGGCTGAGTACACTCACTGCATAGCCAGGAGGCAGCTGGCCCCGGTCAGGGATGGGTGCCAGGCCTGTGCTTGTTCACCCACTGGCTGCCGGGCACCGCGCTTGGGCCAGTCCCGTCTCACACACGGCACCCTCCACTCCCCACAGAGATCCGGCCTGTCAGAGTGGGTGGCGGACAAACTGTCCCCGCTGCAGTATGTGCCACCTCCTGCCACTGCCCTCATCGTCTGTCTCCTGATTGCGACCTTCACTGAGTGCATTAGCAACGTGGCCACCACCACACTCTTCCTGCCCATCCTGGCTTCCATGGTGAGCTGGCCCTGCAGGCACCTCCTCCTCCGGGCAGTCTTCCTGCCTTCTTCCTCCAGAGTCCCCCAGAGGCCTGTCACTGCACTTCCTGCCCTCTCCTGGAGGGGACCCTACACTTCCATCCTGTCCCAGTCTTTCCCTCTTGGGCTCAAGGCCTTGTAGCCCCTGTCTGACCCCATCTCCGGTGACATCACCCCGTGGCAGCCTCACCCACCTTCCCATCCCAGTCAGTCCTTGCTCTGGTCATTCCAGAGGTGACGAAGTAAAATTGCTCCCCAGAGCGTCCCCAGCCCCTTCCTCCCCAGGCGCGTTCCCGCAGCCTTTGATGACACCTCCTGAGCCCCTTTGAGATCCATTTTATGGGCCCCTCCCTCACTGCACCCCACAGGGCAGGGCTGCACACTCATCCCCTCCAGAGCGGTCAAGGGGCCCTTCCCAGGTCACCCAGTGCTTCCCAGCAGATAGGTACTCACGACCAGAGTGCACCGGGAGGTGGGGTCATCACCCAGAAAAGACTCTGGCCGCACATCCCTCCCGGGGATGGGGCCCGAGAGCACTCTGCCCCTCTGTTTCCACTCCAGGCTCAGGGCATCTGCCTCCACCCGCTCTATGTCATGCTGCCCTGCACCCTGGCCGCCTCCCTGGCCTTCATGCTGCCTGTGGCCACCCCCCCTAATGCCATCGTCTTCTCCTTTGGGGGTCTCAAAGTGTCTGATATGGTGAGTGGTAACGAATGAAAACCCCTCTCCTCTCCCTCCGGCCTGCCGGCCTGCCCTCCATCTCCGTGGACTACAACGTAGCTGAAAACCTCGGAAATGCCCAGAGCTCGGAGCAGGGCCCTGTGTGGCTAGGAGTACAGAAGGGGAGGCTGGGATAGGGTCCCCCAGTTGGAAGACTGTCCAGCCCTGCAGTACGAGCCACAAGAGAAGGGTGGGATGTGAGGGAGGTCCAGGGGGGTCAGCCACACTCAGGGAAGGTGAACTCAGAGAGAACCATCCGGCCCCAGAAGCTCATGAGCCCCCACCCTTCTCCCTGTAGGGCTGGCAGTAAAGTGAGGGCCAAAGCCTTTGCCTGGTGCAGTAGGTCAGACCAAAGGCAGGACTTCCCGGGGAGAGTTTGCTCTGGGGAGGGCCCCTGAGCGCTGGGCACCTGCTCAGTCAGACGGCTCTCCTCACCTCAGGCCCGCGCTGGATTTCTGCTCAACATCATCGGGGTGCTGGTCATCATGCTGGCCATCAACAGCTGGAGCTTCCCCATCTTTAACCTGGACACCTTTCCCTCCTGGGCCCAGTCAAACATCACCCAGTGCCTCCCCAGGCAGCCCAACCCCACCCCACTCACCCCCTAGAACGGGCTGCAACCTGGCCAAGCCCACCTCTATCCCACTCCTCCAAAGCAAGGGGAGTCATCCTGAGCTCCAGGCGCAGGGCCCAGAGCTGGGAGAAGGGTCCGTGTGTGTACAGTCTCGTGTGTCCGTGAGAAGGTGTGTCTGCTCTCTAGTGTGTCAGAGGAAAATGAGTGTGTCTGCATTGGTATATGCACGGATGTGTGTGTGGGAAGGTGTCCTATGGGGCTTTGTGTGCAGGCTGGACATGGTGCATGTGTGTGCACCTGCAGAGAACACACGTGTCCTTCCTTGTCTTCCTGGCTTGGGAACCGGACCCCTTTGCACATATTTATTGAAACTGGGGATTAGAGTGGCCTGGGAGCAGTGCCTGCCCTGGGCACAGACAGCCCTTGGGACTCCAGCCCAGCCTCGCAGGGGTTGGGAAGGGTTTAGATTTTAGTCATATTAAAGCCTTTTTCAGTAGAGTCTGAGGTGGTCTCTCATGGCAACACCACGTGGTTCTGGCTCCGGTTAGAGGGTACAGGGAAGGCGACCAGCCTCTGTGCGACATGGCACCTCTCCTCCCACCCCCGGGAGAAGGTAATGGTAGGGCACCCCTGCCAGGGCCGATCGGAGTGGGCGCAGCCACCCAAGAAAGCAGCACTGACATCACCGGCCGGCTAATTGGGAGTTGCCAGTCTCTGCGTGTCTTTGGGAAAACCGGCCTTCCGGTTCCCAGAGCACTCCCTGGTATTTACATAAAACCCTCTCTCCCTGCCAGCTCCTCACCGACCCTTCCTCCAGCTGGAAAAACCAGTCCCACCAGACCAGAGGAGGCAGGCTGACCCAGGCCGGGTGCCCAGGGAGATGGACCCTCACCCCAAATGGCAGCCTACAGCAAGATGGATGCAGGCTAGATTCATAGGCACAGGCTCAAAGCCATCATGGCCTTCAGAGTCAAAACCAGACAACCTGGGGTGACCCTGACTCCTTAGCTGTACCCTCTGCCATCCCACACCGTGCCTTCATAGACGCCAGTTTTCACTGGGGGGTGATACTACTCATCATCCATTCCAGGAGTTCAACCTCCCTTCCTGGCTGGAAATCCACCTTGTGTTTCTCCTAAATCTCTGTCACTGTGGACAAAAAAAAAAAAAAGGAAAATACCAAAGAAGATTTAATTCAGATTTCCCCCCAGGATGTGCTTTCGCTTAGTTTTCTCAGAGCTGGGGGTTTGTGGGGAGCAGCTGGGAGGGGGCTGCTGCACAGGCGAGAACACGGCTGTCCCCAGGGAAGGGGAATCTGACAGGACATGCCAGGCACCCAGGAGAGTGAGGAGCGTCAGGCCAATGGCTCCGCCCACACCCTGGCCCCCAGGCTGGCATTCCTCATGCATGAAGCACACTGTAAATCAGGGCTCCCACCCAGACCCACACGAGGACCCCCCAAGGCCCCGGGGAACGATCCCTATATTGAGCGTAGGTCAGCCCCAGAATGGCGGAGGCTCTCCCTCCCCTGCCCCGCCCCCGCCATGGTTTACCCACAATGCAGTGAGTCAATCTCTAAGCAGCACAGCCCCCAGCCCCCACCAGGTGCTCTGCTTTCCCCTGGACCCTGCATGGGTACCCGCAATCCAGCTTTGGCTGGGGTAAAGTTTTCTTGGGGTGCACTTACCCTATCCCACTGTTCTCAGCTCCACAGCAATCCAGCATATGAAGCGTCCCCAAACTTCTTGGGGGGAGGTATACAAAAACCAGTCTGAGGGTCTAGCTGTCAGCGAGGTGGAGGTGCCTTTGCAGGACCCAGGAGTCACGCTTCCCCCAAATGCTCAGAAACCACCTTCCTCAGCAGGCAGGAGTGTGGCCGGGTGGCAGGCAGCACCTGTCAGCCTAATCACCATCATTAGCTGGGCAATAAAGTGGCACGGACTGGGCCAGCCTTTGAAGCCCAGGTCAGGCGTGTACAGGCAGCCTAGCAGCTCAGGCCTTGTGTGTACACACTCCGGCTACAGCAGGTGGATAGGATCTTGTTGGGACTTTTCTATCGAGTACTATCCTATCATCCATGGCTTCCTGGAGGTAGTAAGGGCTTTGGGTGTCCCCTACTTACTGAACTCAAGAACTTCACTGAAGTAGTGAATTTCCAGGGCCTTGGGGACAGGGGCAGCAGGTAATCAGAGAGGTTGGAAAAAACTTGAGTCAACAACTAATGGAGCTATGTCCCCGGTTCCTACACGGGCCCGGTGCAGTAAATGTTTGCATGAATGAGTGAATGTACTGGATATGTAGAGAAGCTTCCTACTCCTGGAGAGAAGTTGGACCGGCTGCCCTCAGAGACTCTTTCCAGACTGCTGTGTGGAGTGGACTACATGCCTTGGAACATGGTCTTGGCTGCTCTCATTTCATGGTCAGCAGGCAGGCCCAGTTTTCTGAATTAACTCTTAATCTTTTTTTTTTTTTTCCTGCCTCTGTCCTCTACGCCCCTGGGAGTTTCCCTGTTTCCAACCTCCTCCTTCTAGATCAGGAGGCAGCTATGGCAACCCAAGGATGCCAGGAAGTAGCTACCAAGCCCTAGTAGGAGAAACCTGGGGGTAAAAGAAAAAAAGCTTTTAGGGAGGTGGGAGCAGGGCTGTCGATCCCTCTCTCTGGTTCTCCTTGACCTGTACCCAGCTCAAAGGGCAGCTGTAGGGGTTAGGGTCCTTGGGTCAGAACCATAAGTTCTCAGTCTCCCCTAAGTCTCAGGACAGGCTGCTTCCTAAAGAAGCAAAGGTAATACACCCAAAGGGGACAGAGAGAGTAGGGTGGAGCCACAGAGGTACCAGTTTAGAGGAGGTGCCTCTGTGGCTCCATCAGAGCCTGGCCCCATTAGTCACAGTCATTACAGTTCTAAAGGTTTTTATTTGTTCTTTTTTTTTTTTTTTTTTTTGGTGGTGATGGTTCTGGAGATCAAACCTGAGTGTTCCATCACTGAGCTACACCCCAAGCCCTTTTTATTTGTTATTTTGTGCCAGTGTCTTACTGAGTGGCCCAGGCTGGCCTTGAACTTGCAATCCTTCTGCCTCAGTGTCCTGAGTGGTTAGGATCACAGGTGTGTCTCATTACCTGTAGAACCAAAGGACAGGGAGGCTGAAGGCCCCAGAAGGATGATTCCCTCAACCTTCAGGCCTGGAGATCTGTGGTGTGAGGCCAGGGGGAAAGAAGGCTGGGGAAAGATCATGACAAGGACACAGGAGTGTTGATATTAAGGGTGGGGAGACCCCTAGACATGAATATACAGAATCATGTATCCCTAGAAACAGGAAGAACCCATCAACACATGTACATCTGTGCACACGCAGTGACACACATACCTCTCCTCTGCGCCAAGTGACCGGCTCTCACACGCCAAGTGACAGCCTTTCACAAGCTCAGAGTCACTCACAGAAACCTGCATAGACAGACGTAGTCACAGACATTTACACATCTGCGGCCACTCACTCACTTCTGCACTCAGAGCCAGATGTAGGTGGCCTCACAAGGGCACAGATGCTCATGCACACCCACACAAATTCTGGCCAGGACACCCCCAGCAGCACATTGTCACTCCAGAGCTTGACACACGTCAGGATGGCAGGTGTGCGTGAGAACAGAAATGTCAGTACTTGAACACTCACACAGAATGCTGTACTTTACACAGACATTGACTTTAGTGAAAACAACGCGCACGCACACACACACACACACACACACACACACACACACCTGCATTGCTTCTCCCAACTTTCACAACCTACACCCTGCCTCCTGCAACCGGAGGGATTAAGACCCCAGAAAGCCCCACACACACACCAGCAGGACTACTGACTTCCTCCCCCAGGCCTTGCCCCCACCCCAAGCTTGGAAACTCCCTGAACTTCCCAGGGGTCACTCAACCAGAACAGGCCTTATCTCAGCTCCCCACCACACACCCTTTGACCTGGGGCGTCTCCATCCTCCACTGCTTCCCCAGTGACCCCCAGATCCCACCAGCCTTGCTTTGATGCGAGGTCCTGGTGCCCAGCTACACCAGGGATTTGTTCCTCTGTAGATGGGGTGGAGGAGGGAGCTGCTGAGGATTAAGCCCAGAGCTGGACAGTGCTAAACACACCATCTACTTCTCTCTGGAGATGTTATTTTGAGGGGTTTTGTTATTTTTCGTTTTGAAACAGGCAGGTTGGCCTTGAACTTGCTACAGAGCCCAAGCTGGCCTTCCACATGCAATCCTTACTCCCCAACCTCCTGAGTATTGAGGTTACAGATGTGCACTGCCGTACTTGGCTTCTGTAGATGTTCTTCAGTGTCTCCCATGCCAATGGAGTGGGACTTTGAGGGCCCCAGGAGGACGCAGGCTCAATCCTGGAAACTCATTCTGAGAAGATAAGCCCAGCCTTCCTGAGCACAAGTGGACACAGTGGCCCCTCCTGATGTGGCTTCATGGAGGGGCTGCTGTCTTCCATCACAATGGGGCTCCCCAATGCGGGAGCGTGTTCCTTTCCTGGGATCCCCAGGGTCTTGCTCCTCTCCTGGCCCCAGTCTGTTCAAACCCCCAGCTACAGCCTGTTCAGCTCCATCTGCAGGCCTGAAAAGGGGCACAAACCTGCATGCTGAAGCCTTTCCCAGGGAAGCAAAGCCAACACCGCAGAAGGGAGCACAGAGGCCAGATGCTAGGATAGACTTTCCTGGGAGAACCCTGAGGGGCTGATGTGACAAGCAGGAGGGGATGGTCCTATCCAGAAGGAGGACAAAGACCTCACAAGTCCTCTTCTCAGTTCAAATTCTACGGAACTCCCAAGGCCCTTGCTCCAGCTCCAAGACAGCCAGCAAGGAGGAGGAAGCTGTGCTTCCCAATGGGAAGAGGGAGCTGGAGCCCACACCCATTCCTGGGGCAGAGGTAGAGCCTGTTTTGGGAGAGAAAAGATTTCCTCTCATCAGAAGCTGAACCTCACTGTGGAAAGACACACGACAACAATTCAACCACCACGGTCCCTCTGTGCACCCCACTGTGGCCTTGCAGGAGCTCTGGACTCCTGAATTATTTTCCTGATTTTTGAATGATTCCTATTCATTTGCTTTTTGGTCATTGTTAGTTTGGTGATGAATTGCTTGTGTATATCCTTTGTCCCTTTTTCTGCAAAGTCATCTTTTCATTTGTTTTGAGAGTTCTTTATATGCTATGACTACTAACCCTTTGTCTGTTATATATGTCGTAGCATTTTCTTTCAAGTTTTTTTTTGTCTTTGAACTTTATGTTATACTTTACTATAAATAAATTTTGAGTTTTTGCTTAGTCAAGTCTGTCAGTGTGTTTTTTCATAGCTTCTGGGTTTGATGACACACAATGTCCTCTCTACTCCAGAATTTAATTAAAATATTTCCCTTTTTTCTAAGAATTTGTACGGTTTTCATTTTTGCTTTATGTATAATATGAAGTAGGGTTTAATTTTATTTCTTTCAAATGCAAAGCCCACTATCTTAACTTTATTTTTTGAATTTTTTACAATTTCTTTGCTTCTTTTACTTTATTATCATATGCTCAATTCTCATAAGTATCCAAGTTAATTCCATACTCCACTATCTTCAATTAATTAATTCTTTTGTTTCTACACTCTAATCATAATGTTTTAATTGTGAAAGCCTTACTGGACATTTGGAGATTGGCAGGGCAAATTCCTCCTATTCATCCTTTTCACAAAGTACTGCTGGGCGTAATGGTGCATGCCTGTAATCCCAGCACTTGAGAGGCTGAAGCAAGAGAATCTCTATGATGACAGCTTAGGCTATCAAGGGGAGCCTCTGTTAAAAAAAAAAAAAAAACAAAAGAGCTGTCCTAAGCTATATACAAATATTTACTATTCCACCAAACTTTATAATCAACTTGTACATTTCCAGGGGGGATTCATTTGATAGTGTATTTGAATTACATTCCACTTCTGAATTATTTCAAAGAGAATTGATATCATTACTATTATATTTAGCTTTCTACTTCAGGAGCACTATACATTTTTATGTTTATTCAGGTCTTATTTTATGTTTATTGATAAATTTCTCTTGTGGTTTTTTTTTTTTTTTTTTTTTTTTTTTTTTTTTTTTTTTTTTTTTTTTTTTTTTTTTTTTTTTTTT
>PVIC010059608.1:0-10067 GCA_004025085.1 Thryonomys swinderianus | reverse complement strand
AAAAAAAAAAAAAAAAAAAAAAAAAAAAAAAAAAAATCATGCTTGCTGTGGCACCAGACACCAAAATTAAAACAGTAAGGATTAGCACTGCCGGGCTGAAGGTTAGCTTAGTGGTTCCGGCGCCTGCTTACAAGCGCAAGGTCCTGAGTTTGATCCCCGGTAACCACATACAATGCTGGGTGTGGTGACTCACGCCCACCAGCAATCAATACCACATACCACAGTGCCAGGCGTGGCTCACACCTATAATCCCAGCACTCCGGAGGCAGAGGCAGGAGGATTGCTGAGCTGGAGGCTTGCCTGGGCTACATAGTGTGCTCAAGGCCAGCCTGAACTACAAAGGGAGAACTTGTCTCAAAAAAAAAAAATATTTTTTGTATATTTTAATTCGGCAGTGGATGCCACAATTTAATCCAGGTGTATGCAGTAAAGAATTACATTGTGCAAAGCAAGTTCTGGTCCTTTAAGCTCAGCTCTTGGGAGGTGAACTTTTAGAAACTGAGGGCCTAAACTGCAACCCAAAACACACTTCATTATTACAAAGTGTCAACACTGCCATCAAACCTGAACACTGAAGTTTCCATTTAGAAAACACAACTAACCCATTAACAACTTTTGTCTTAAAAGGAAAAACAATAAAAGAACTTTCAGTGTTATATGTAGCTTTTCCTTGACAGGTAAAAGTTTGCATTGGGTGTGTTTCTGAACAGTGAACATGGTTTTGCTGTTGTATGTGTGCTGATAATTTGTCAAATCCTAGCTCATACTCTGTTAATTTGAGAACAATGCCTGTGGCACCTAGTGATGCCTGGCATACTATCCCTTCTGAGCATACGCATGCCACTTGTGTGAGCTGTTACCTATGAATCTAATTTATCACATGTAGAAACAAATGAATAACAAACTGCTATAAATGGTGCTGTCTACTCATTCACTGAATAGATAGGAACTGAGACTTAACCCATGGTCCCAGTTTCCAAGTCTAACAAACAACTGAGAGAAAATCCATCATCATGAAACTTACTTCTAACCAACCAAGAGATCCATTCTTAAAAGAAAAAAAAAAGATATGTCTGTAAACTCCTGGGCTCTAAACAAAGTACAAGATGAAAACCTTGTAGAATACAATCTACAAGCCAGCAAAAAGAAAAATATAGGAGACGGGATAATCAAGGCACACAGTGGCCTGGGCTCAATCCTATGACACTTTACAAGCTTTGAAAAGATTTGAGAATTTATTTAGAGTACAAACAGACAGGTAGCTGGGACTTTGAACAGGTAAGTCTTTTACTGGACTTCTGTTAAGGCTCTCTAAGTGGGAACAACTGTACTTTCCAAATAGAGCTATACATTCTAACAATGTCTTCCATCTCACATACTTTTCTGCACTGTTGCTTTAAATGGTGCTGTCTACTTTCACTGGAAGATGATCTGTCTTATGCACTGCTCCAGGGCAGTTTGTGACTTTCGATCTTGTAGACTAGATATGAAAGACAACACAGGGCCAGACATTTAGCTCAGTGGTTACAGCACCTGCCTAGCAAGCGCAAGGTCCCTGGTTCAATCCCCAGTAACCACATACAACAATACTGGGCATGGTGACTCAGGCCTGTAATCCCAACACTCAGAACGCAGAGGCAGGATGATTGCTGTGAGTTAGAGGCTTGCCTGGGCTATATAGTGCACTTAGGGCCAGTCTGAACTACAAAGTGAGAACTTGTCTCAAAAATAAACAAACAAAAAAAGATAACACAGCTTCTTTGGTTGGTTGGTTGCTTGGCAATTGTTATTAACCATTTGTACTTAGAAACCCGAGCCTTCTTGGAAAACATCATTGGTGCCTTAAAGAAGCAAAAGCTCCCCTATAGCTCATCCAGGGAATTGCCTGACCTCTGTCCTCCTCACTGAGGTACAGGTGCCAGAGACTGAGCAAAGAGGCTTCTGCCATTGTGACACCTCAGGGAGAAAAGACAAGCAATGCCTACTTTATGTTGGTTTGAGTTTCTGACCTGTGGAACATAATACAATATAATAAAATGGTTATTTTATCCTAATGAGTTTGAGGATGTTTCTCACCAAGAACTAACACTCAGAACTATGAGATGTAGATTGTTGGGACCTCACTACTTTGAATGGCTATATCACCAGTAGCCTCACCAACTGGCATCCAGACAAATAATGTGATGTGTGAAGTCTGTGTCAACACTACTAAGTCAAGCTCTGCTGTGTAACAAACAAGGCACCTAGATTATGTGAAGGCACATTAAGGGATATTTCTCTGGCTGCTTTAATTTGCGATGGTAAAATGCACTTATGAGAAAATGTGAAAGTCTTGAGTAACTATGCATGCACGTACCTATACAACCACCAGCAGGAGTAGATGTTTCCAAACTAACCAGAAAATTCCACCTGCTCCCTCCAGGCCCCTCCTGACATAACATTCATCTAGGATTGGACATTGGGCACTTTTCTACTTGGGTCTATTATGAATGAAGTACTTTTGAATGCATGTGAACATGAATATTTCTTTGCTTTTGGACAAGAGATGCCTAAGTGTGGAACAGTTAGGTCATGAGTAGGTGTGTGTTTAACTTTATTAGAAATTGCTGAAGTGTTTTCCAATGTGGTTGGACCATTTTACACTCCTACGAGTAATAAGGAGAGTTCAAGTCACTCTACTTCTTTGACAATAGTCAGTATTGTTGGTTGTTTAAATTTAGCCTTCTGGTGGGTGTGTAATAGAATCTCTTTGTGGTTTTAATTTGAATTTCCCTGATGGCTAACTATGTAGAGCATTTTTATATGCTCATGGGCTATCAGATGTCTTCTTCTGAGAAGTGCCTACTCAGGTGTTTTTTTTCCCCCACATTTTAATTGACTTGTACAAGGTTTTATTGTATAGCAGAAGTTTATTATTATTATTGATACAAGTCCTTTAACAGACCACATTGTGGTAGGCTGCATCTAGGATGTTTTCCGAAGATCCTACTTGCTTGTGTTCAAGTCTTTGTGTCATCATTTACCCTCCTTTGAGTGAATGGGACCTGTAAATTCTTCTGATCATAAAGGGTAAATGTGATGTGGTGCTTAGGTGACAAGGTCACTACAGCAGCTTGGTCTACACTCTTGCTATGGCCTCCCTGGCTGGCAGATTTTTCCTTCATCTCCAGCCTTTTTCATGTCTTTGGTTTTGAGACAGGGTCTTAATAAGTCACTAATTCATTAATCAGGCTAGCCTTGAACTCAAGATACTCCTGCCTCAAGTCTCTTAAAATAAGGAACACCAGTACACCTCACTCCTAATAATGCTTTAGGAATATGTTGGGCTACTGGATATTGTCAGTGGATTTGTACTTTTTAATATTATTGAGTAAAGAATTTTCTAATTAAATCATGATTGTAAACTTTTTCAATTAATATAACGATAATATTTTCTCCCAGAAACTACCTGGCTTTTTGTTTTCCTTTTCTGAATTGAGCTTTTGATAGAGCTGCAAAATAAAGTGGGGGACGTAGTCAAAACTGAGATCAGTGCTAGGCCTAGTAGCACACATCTATAACCCTAGCACTCAGGAGGCTAAGGTAGGAGGACTGTGCAAACTCAAAGCCAGTCGGAGCTACATATTGAATTGAAAGCCAACCTGAACTACAAAGCGAAACTCTGTTTCCAAAAATAAAAATGAACCAACTAAGAGTCAGCTTGTCGAAGAACAGTTGGGAGCACCCTCAGATAGGGTGTAAAGTTGTCTCCCTAGAAAGCAGACATGTCATCATAGAATAGCATTTCAGGGTTCCTGAGTGAGGGCCACGGGCTGACACATAGGGTAGTGTTAGAAGTTAAGAGAACATAGAGAAGGGACTTCTGCTGGACAGTCCCAAGGAAGCACAATTCTGATGGAAAAGATCAGAGTGACCTATCAATAAAGGAATGAGACTGCCTTTCACAGATTTATTGGAGTCGGCCAGGACCTGCTTGCAGTTACTCAGTGCTGTGTGAGGAAGGTGACTTTGGAGAAGTTCATATCTCTACGGGGGCTGGTTCAGTCTGCATGAGATATCTCTTTGGCTTGAAGCAGCCACAGCTGTGTGAGGTGCTGCTCCCATCTGAAGTGCGCACAAGTGGAGAGCAACACCAGGTGCCTGTTAGTATTGAACATCCCTGTAGACGTCTTGGCTTGACAGGGGATGGGCTAGATTATGTTAAGATAGTACTCGTCAGCCTTGTTGGTGGGTTTGAGATAGAGACCACTTCAGTGATCAACACAACTAAAGGCAGAGGTGAGGAAAGATCTGCCTCAAAGTTTTAAGGTAATCAAGGATACAACCACCAACTGAAGGTCAAGCTTTGCTTTACTTTTAAAGTACCCATTAGACATCTATTGACCTATGTAAAGAGTCACTGGTTTTTAGCATCAAGTAGCCAACTGTCTCCAAAGAAGACACGAAGACAGTATCTAGTAAATTAAATTTGGAAATGAACTGACTATGTAAATTTACTGTACTGTTGATTTGTGTTTACAGTGCAAACTGAAGCACTGGACCAGGCACACCTGAGTTGAGACAGTGTCTCTCCCTCTGATTTTCTATGAGACCGAAGTCCACAAGGTTTTCTGAGCCCTGGTTTCCAGCAGGGATAAGAATCTGTCAAAGAAGATTGTTTTGACTATTAACTTGAGAAAATATCCAATATTGTTCTTGGCCCAGATTAATACAGTACTTAATATATATCAGGTCCTTCTATTTTTTTTAAGTTTTGTTGAGATAAAATTTATTTTTAGTAAAGGCACACTATTTCTCACCATTTATAATAATTTAATTTTAGGATATTTTGATTATCTTTCCCCATCTACCCATCAAAAGAAAGGAAAACCTGTCCTCCTTGGCTTTACCCATCAATTCTTGTTTCCATTCCCAACTTCAGGAGTCACAAATCTACTTTATTGTTTCTATGGATCTGTTGAGTATGAACATTTTTTAGAGGAAGTTTCACAAGGTGGCCCTTCCTTTTATCCACTTACCATAAGGCCCTTGAGGCCCATTCATTTCACAGCATACAACAGGGAGATGAGGTAAAAACTTTATGTTATGTTATAGTTTTTAAAAAAGAAAATAGTTAAGGGCTTAGTAGAAATTAGGCAATGTTGCTGGATGCACTTGGGTGAATATCGAAACCGACATGTTGTCCAATGGCACCTGTACAAAACAGCTTTTGTTTTCTTTTCTAGGAAATGTCCTATGCATTTCAGATACATCCTGGAATACACAGTTGTGATGGATTATTTCAAGGTATTATATTGTCCAGTCACTAAATATCATGAGAACAAAGCACCTGGAGAAACCAGTTTGGATAACTGAAAATTCACTGTGAATGACATTTCTATGGGCAAGCTGCATGTGAACCGACCTTGGGTGATTATAAGATTTTGTTCAGTTTTGACTAAAGTGATGTATATTTCTTTAATAATTGAAGTAGTGACGAATCATTTATAAAAGTATTTATTTTTCCTTAGAAGACCATCATATATGAACTCTATTATCTTAAAGGAAGAATAGTTTCATTTTAATCCTTGAACTGATGCCATTTTTGATATGCCTCTTAACTTAAAACCTAACTAGATGAACATTGTAATGAAGTATTGAAAAGAATCATTCAGGTTTTCAATCTAAAACAGAAAAAAATCAAAGCATTTTACTGTTGGGTGTCATGTAATTCTCAGAGAAAGAATTTCTCACATGGCACTGTGAAAGAGTTAACATGTTTCTGAAAGCTCAGGGCTTTTAGTGAAGAAAAAATGTATGTAGTAGGAAATTCAGGCTGATTGTCTCTTCAATATTTACAATTTTCTCGGAAATATGTGGCAGTGTAATGTTATCATTTTTAAACTGCTACCATTGGCGATGTGAGTATCTATCATCTTTGAGATGTTTTGCAAGTATTTTCCTTCTTGGCCAAGCCACAAATTCGATTTGTGCCCAGTTAAATTCTCATAAAATAGTGTCTTTGACAAATGATTGTTTTTTTCCTTCACAACCCAGAGAAATGCCAGACTGGGCTATTTTCACTTTGGGTGGGAACTCTTCCATCTAGACTGACGCATAGCTGGGTGGCAAATATCCTGATGTTCTTTTCTTCTCATAGAACTGAACATTAGAGTTGTGAAAGTGACCATAGAATATAATAAAATGGCTAACAACAGTAGGTTAACATCTCTCAATATCTTCCAAGAATATGATATGAATAATCTAACTTAGGTGGGGAAACTGAGAATAAGGAAAGATAAATAATGCATCTATAGTCACTATGTGGAAGCTACACCTTTTATCACTTAATACAAAGTGAGAAGATATGCCCATTTAGATTTTTCAAAATACTGCTGGATATCTTTTTGGATTGTAAGCACAAAAATAAATCACTATACTTTCTTTGGTTTGTCTGGTGAAATCATACCAATTTTTGAAAAAAAATTGCAAATTATGTAGGGGATTAATTAAAAAGACTTGGATAGCCACTATATATTAATATAGTATAAATAGACCTTTATATTTATTTAGATGCTTAAGTTGATATATACAAAGAGAATCAGAGTCCTGGGCTACTTCTACTACTTTAGGCATTACCTAAAAGAAAATGTTACAGAAGGTAAATTGTCATAGAACAAGGAATTAGAATAACTTTGAAAAGCAGCAGCTTCGACTTGTTACCATGATAATGGAGGTAAATCTTGATTTATGGGTGAAGTTACAGAAAGTAAATTGTCATAGAACAAAGAATTAGAATAACTTTGAAAAGCAGCAGCTTCGACTTGTTACCATGGTAATGGAGGTAAACCTTGATTTGTGGGTGAATGGCCAATGAACAAGATCAAAGGGAAAGGATGGGTGGGTTGTAACTACCCTGGTGACACTAAACTCCCTTTAAAACTTTGTCTCTATGTACAATCCATACCAAAACACTATCTTATCCTTTTTGTTGATGATTACATGGAACAACATTTAGGGGCCATTTGGGGGGGCATCTGGAATTGTTATCACCATTTAAATATCCACACACCCTACCTTTACCCGTTTTGAGTCTTAACCTCCTCCTTATTCCATCTCATGGGACCTACTATCTCTTCTTTCCTAACAAGGAAACTACAATTCATTGGCTCAAGAACATACTATGTAAGAATTGCTATTCTTAGTCTAAAACAGAAGTAAATATAGTGTTTCCACAAAGGGACAGATGAAAAAATGTTTTCAGCTACGTAGGCTACTTTGTCTGTTTTCTGTAGTTCAAAGACAGGCATCCTCCAGGCATCCCCCAGTAAGCGTGCAGGTATTCTAGTGAAGTTCCATTCATAAACACAGCAGTGTGCTCAGTGTGGCCCAAGGTCATGTGACTTGCCACACCTGGCTTTGGAACAATATGCCACCTGATTCTTAGTGAGGCCTTTGAATCTCCTTAGTAGTCATCCAAAGGCTCAGAGTATACATATCCCGTGACCAAAGTCCCCACAGTAGCCACAAGCCCTGGCCCCTTATCCCTCGGATTTAGGCACTGCACGCTTTACCCTATTCTGCCAGGCAATAAGTTATTATGCCTATTTTTTTTTTCCTTTTGAGACAGGGTCTCGCTTTATAGTTCAGGTTGGCTCTGAACTCACTATGTAGTCCAGGCAAGCCTCAAACTCAGCAATCTTCCTGTCTCTGCCTCTCGAGTACTGGGATTACAGGCGTGAGCCACCATGCCCAGCTATTATGCCTATTTTTAACATTCTCCTTGAACACATTTTTTTAAGTGTCTGGCAAAAATGTGCCATCTCTGGTTGATGCCTTCTGATTTCACAAAAAAAAAAAAAAACACAAACAATGAATGTAGTGTTTTCTCTAACAAACACTGCATTGGGTCATTCTCAGGGGTACAGCTACACAGTGTCAAACTTCACACATAGGTTTGTTTGTAAAACAACGTGTCTGTGGCTACTCAGTTTATGTTTTTAATAGTTGAGTGTACTGTGGATTTTTAAAAATTAAAGGTTTGCATTTGGTAGTTTTAGAGGGTCATGGAAAGAGAGAATGAATGATTCAAATAGTGAACATACCCAGCTTTTCAATAGGTCCTCCCTCGCCACAGTATTTGAGCACAGCCTTCATGGAGAGAATAATGATAGTGTGAACTGTTTTATGCCTACGTGCTAGAGAGTGGGCAGTGTGTTTCCAAGGGCTAGCCCGACAGCTCTCAGTAAGCAGGATGGCTGTTTAGGGAGGAGCGCTTGGCAAAGCTCTGCTCCGAAGCTTTTAGTGCAGCTCCTATTTCTAACCCTAAATCAAGCCACTACACTCAGTCTCTCACTTTAATAAGCACTAAATCCACATGCTGGGTTTCAAAAGAAAGAAAAAACCTACATTAACTGTTAAAACTTCCCTGAAACCTACTCATGGGAACAGTGCACATATGGTGTTGTAATTTTTTTTTTGAGCAAGACATCTGTATTATTCAAGAAATAACTAAAATCTGTTGGATTCCAGAAACTTTCATAAACTGAAGTCCAAAACAGATAAATTACTTTTATTAGAGTCAGCAACAGACAATTCATGAAGAAAATTCTAGGTGGACAACAGTTTTTCAGGAGAGGAACTTTGGCCCATGTGTGTTTATAGTTTGATTTCAAATAGAAAGTGCTAAGAAATCTAATTTCCAGCCCATATGTAATTGAGTATAACTATATAAATCCTATGCATAGATAATGGAAAAAAATGATGGGTGGATGGACTCATCATTTCTCTTGGTACATTTCAGAGTGTTTGTGCTTGTTATTTGTGCAATAAATATCTTTGAGCATCTAGTACATGCCAGGTATTGTGCAAGGCAGTTGGAATACAACACCACACAAAAAAGCAGACTTCCAGCCTGCAGAGATTTTAATTTGTAAAACAAATATTAAAAATGGCATGTGCAAATGGATACATCTTGAGGACACACTAATAAGTGAAATAAATATATCACAGACATGTAAATACCATATCTTTTCTCTGGTATGAGAACCTGTAGATGTAAATGAGTTCTAGAATATATGATATATTTTGTAAAATAGTAAATAGTCAAAGGGAATGTGGTGGGGAAAGTAATGAGGGAAAATAATAAATATGACTTGGAAAGAAAAAGAAATAGCATGTATATAAGGGGTGGGGGTGTTGTGGGTGGGTAGGGATATGGGTAAAAATGAGAATTAACTTGTGTCATATACCTGTACAAATTCCCCAATGTTGAGTGCGATTGTGTGCTGTATATAAAATGTACCAATAAAGAATTCAATTTAAAAAGTTGCAGATAATTCACTGAATACTATCAAATCTGGGAGAATTTACTTCAGAATTTGGTTTTCACCCAAAGTCTCAACAGCCCTTGAACGTTTATCAAACTAATAATTAGCTGGGAGCTTTCCAGGATCAAAGAATAGCATGGAGGCCTGCAGGAAATAAATAAGACAAGTTTATGGGAAGCAAAGCCTATCAGCACAGCAGAAACATGATGAGTGGAACAGAAACAGATACTAGCTATGGGAGAGGTGTGTAAGTCCTACAGGGGTTTGGTAAAACAGCCAGGAATTAAAATCTCACCTTCAGAATCCCTTTCTGTCTTCACTTGCCACAGTTGGAGGGATGGTGTCCACTCCAAAATTCATGGTGAAATTTAGCAGCCATGTCATGAAATCTTCATTGTCACCTTGACTGGATTAAATGACTTCTGGGAAGGCAATAGGACACTGTATGCATAAATGAATTAATCTTCTGAGGATCAGAGTGGAATGTGTTATTGGAAAATTGGTCCCCAGTTAGGGAGGGGTCACTGTGGTGACACTCGGAAGAGTATCTCTTACTGGAACACTGCTCCTGGGCTCTGCTTCCAGGGAACCCTGTAGTGAGAAGCTTTGCTCCGCTTGTAGCCAGCTGCCTGGAGTGAAACCCTTGATGCTATAAGCCCCTCCTTTAAGTTGGACATTTTCTCTCCCAGAAAGGAGAAAGCTGACCAATACAGTCCCTATGCAGCAATCTTGTTCTTGTTCTTCTCCTCCTCCTCCTCC
>PVIC010059607.1:0-10071 GCA_004025085.1 Thryonomys swinderianus | reverse complement strand
GCGGCGGCTTGCCTGGGCACCATAGTGAGCTCAGGGCCAGCCTGAACTACAAAGCAAGACCCTGTCTCCAAAAAGCAAAAAAAAAAAAAGAATTATCCTCATCATTGTTACTAAATCAAGTGAGATTTCAACAAAGCAGTAATACTGGTAAAAGAACTACGTCAAAGTTCAATGTTAGAAGTACACTCTAGGAAACATCATAATATATAGAAATGTCTCTGGAAGCAGGAAAAAGAATGTGATAACTATAGCTGTCTGAAAAGAAGAACTGAACTGCTCAGGAGAAAGATACGTGCATGTACTATTTTAAAGTGTATTTCCTAACAATTTTATTTTTGCGACAGGGTCTTGCTTTGTAGTTCAAGCTGATCTTGAACTCACTATGTAACCCAGACTAGCCTGGAATTCTCAGCAATCCTCCTGCCTCTGCCTCCCCAGTGCTGGGATTACAGGCATGAGCTAGCACGCCTGGCCTCACATAATTTTTTGTGTCTTCTGAGAATGACAACACCTGAGCAGAGTATCTATATAAAAATATTAAATGAAATTTAGCTGTGTGCAAAAAACACTCCCATTCCCAGGACTGTTGTGAGTGACTGAAGGGACAGTCCCAGGAACACCTTAAATCCCATCAAAGTTCTGGCTGGGGCTTAAGGTGAGGATGAAAACGTGCATGATGTTTATTAAAAAGTATATCCTATTAAGTTCCAGAGTAGATTTTATACGTGCATTACCAAAAAATAGCAATCTTTAAAAAATGAGTCTCTCAGGTTAGAGATTTAGCTCAGTGGTTCCAGTGCCTGCCTTGCAAGCGCAGGGTACTGAGTTCGATCCCAGTAACCGCATACAATGCTGGGCGTGGAGACTCACGCCCACCAGCAATCAGTACCACATACCACAGTGCCGGGCGTGGTGGCTCATGCCTGTCATCCCAGCACTTGGGAGGCAGAGGCAGGAGGATTGCTGAGTTTGAGGCTTGCCTGGGCTACATAGTGAGCTCAGGACCAGCCTGAGCTACAAAACGAGACCGTCTCAAAAAAAAAAAAAGTCTCTATTTTTTTTTGAGGCAGGGTCTGACTGTACAGTTTGGGCTGGCCTTGAACTCACTATGTAGCCCGGCCTGGGTGATCCTCTTGCCGCAGTGATCCTCCTGCTTCAGCCTCTGGAGTGCCTGGGCTAGAGGTGGGTGATGCCAGACTCAGCCAGACTCTTCCATGCAGTTCACCAGCCTATATTCTTCCAGAAGATTTCCAGAGCATTCTAGAGAGTGATGGCTAGCACTGATGCAAAAGACGAGCATACACTACAGGAACTCCAGAATGTTAAAGAGTGTATGGCTCAGTGACTTACTGAATACAGATGGATTTCAAAGGCACTTACAAAGCCTGCCACATAAACATTTGCTTTAACCATAAACTGAAATGTTACCAAAAAATTTCACCTATTTACTAATTAATGCCTAACATAACACATTTTCCTAACTCAAAAGTAAGTCTCAATCAGAGCTATATTAAAATTCATCTTAGGGATGGAGATGTAGCTCAGTGGTTCATGCCTACTTGGCAAGCACAAGGTCTTGCACTGATTCTCCATACTGGAAAAAAAAATTCATCTCACCTTAGTCAGAATGGCTATCACCAAGAATACACAACAAGGTGAGTTGGAGGCTTGGCTGGGCTACACAGTGAGCTCAGGGCCAGCCTGAACTACAAAGCGAGACCCTGTCTCAAAAAAAAAAAGAAAAGAGTACAAAACAGTAAGCAATGGTGAGGATGGCGTGTGGGGAAGGAACCCTTCCACCGTGCTGGGGGGGGCAGAAATCAGTGCAGCCACTACGAAGTCAGTCCAGAAGCTCCTCACACACGCACCCCTGACTCACTCTGTGCACAGGAATCACACCACAAGCTGCAGGCTCTCTGCACGCTCCCTATGGCTGATACAAAACAGCCAAGACAGAACCAGGCTGGGTGTCATCAACAGATGAGCGGAGAAGCAAAAGCAGTACAGACGCACACAGAGTAATTCTCCAACTGTCAGGAACCATCCTGTTTGGGACAAATAATTGCCCAGCTGGGACTGTGACTGGGCCGAGCTTCCCTGCCCGCAGACGGACTTGGGCCCTTGACTCTTGCCTTCACCGCTGGTAGCACAGGGACTCCGGTGGCCCACACACTGTGAGGCTCCAGGGCAGAAGGACCAGGATCTTCACAACTTCTCTAGCACCACTGGCCTGTGTCTGCCCTGCCCTCCTGGTCTCTTGGGATGTAACTATGGAATGAAAGGTGTGGCAAGCTCGGGTCTGGGGCCTTTACTGCCCAGAGTAGCATGGACCAGGCCCAAGCTCAGCTTCTTCTTTAAGCATCATTTCTGCCTATTCATTACTCTGTCATGTGCCATTGTATTCACAAGAGACTAGAACTTAATGCAAAGGTTCCAGGTCCGTCCCCTCCCTGTTTCCCACGTCCAACCATAAAAAGTGTCATTTCCTGGAAAATGGATCAATCTGAAGATCCTTGTGTTCAACAAAATAAGCCACAAAATAAGCTTAGAAAGACAATATCACACGTTCTTCTGAGATGTGGCCTTTTAAAAGATGAAAAGGAAGTAAAAGGGAGACTATCATAGATAAGAAGGGAGGAAGGAGAAGAAGAGTGTTTAAGGGGAGATGATCAAAATACACCATATACATTGTCTCTCCCTAAAAACATGTGAAACTAGGGGGAAGGGTAAGGCCAGGGGAATGGGGGATGTTTTATGTGCATGTATCAACCTGCCAAAAATGAAACCCATTAATCTGTATAACCAATATACAATTAAAAATGTAGAAAAAATAATTTTAAAAACTAATTCTCAGCTTGCATGAGTTTCAAAATTTTTCTTTTTTCTTCTTTTTTTTTTTTTTGCTTTTGAGACAGGGTCTCGCTTTGTAGTTCAGGCTGGCCCTGAGCTCACTATGGTGCCCAGGCAAGCCGCCACGAACTCAGCAATCCTCCTGTCCCTGCCTCCCGAGTGCTGGGATTATAGGCGTGAGCCACCACGCCTGGCATTGTGGTATGTGGTGTTGATTGTTGGTGGGCGTGTCTCCATGCCCAGCATTATATGTGGTTACCGGGGATCGAACTCAGGACCTTGCGCTCACGAGGCAGGCGCCGGAACCACTGAACTAACCCTCCGGCCCTCAAAATTTTTCTTAATTACAGTATTTTTATACTTCTTTAAAGATTTACCCAGCATAATGGTGGATACCTGTAATCCCAGCACATGGGAGGGAGGAGTGCTGTGAGTTCAAAGCGAGGCTGAACTACACAGTGACAGCTTGTCTCAAAAACAAAGAAAATAAACCACAGATTTAAACTATCACACATCTTAACAAATAAGAGAAAAGAATGAGTTATGTCTATAAATACAGTGTGGAAGAAACACAGAGGTCTGGTCTGAAACCTTGCATTTTAAGTCCTAGCCCCACCACTCACTTCGCAAACACAGACACTAACACAGGTAACAGCTACGATCAAGGTAAGAAGCGGACAAGGTGGTGGCGCACCCCGCAATCCCAGCACTCAGAAGGCTGAGGCAGGAAGACCAGCTCAGATTTGACGCCAACCTGGAATACATACTAAGACCCTAACTCATACAGGCATGCATACATACACAGATGTGATGAAATGGTTTTAATTTCCCTGCACTAAAGGAAAATAAAGTTGTGTGCTGACCCACTATCGTCAATTCAAGACTGGCCTCCTTCTCTGTCATCTGAAACCTCCTTCTGATACGGGGGTACAGATGTAACCCCTAAACCTGCGAGAGATCCAAATTCGAGTTCATGTCTTCTAAAATCAAAGAATGAATTCTAGCAAGAGCGGAGGTGAAGAGCAGGAAAAAACCTGCTAAAGAAAGCGCTTGTCTGAGAGAGACAGGAGTGGTGGCAGGGCTGCCCACCACCCTGCTTTCTCAAAGGTGTCCCGGGGACAAGGCCGCGAGGTGAGGCCAGTTCCAGGGGGACAGAACTACAGTCGCCTGGTAAGAGGACAAGTGCGGCTGTTCAGGTAACACCGGTCCAAAGGGAAATCACAAGGCGGATGAGGTCGGCAGCACTGCGATCAGCTCACGCGCTGAGACGCTGCCGTCACGGAGGGGACGCTAGAATTGGGCGTCCGGCGCGGAAGCAGGAGGAGCAGCGGGAAGCAAGGAACCAGCGTGAGTCTTGGTGAGGGAGGCGCCAGGGAGCTTCGCCGGACGGATGTGTCAGGCTGAGGTCCCACCCGGGTGACTGACGCCCACTTCGGATATCAGTCCCCGCTGCTCACCCCGAGGAAGTGCGTGTGGGGTAGTTTTTCTGCTTTTTTACAATGCTGGGCTCCAGTGACTGTGTCTCCACTGTCCTCCACGGGGGCTGCTCCCTAACTGCTTATCAGATGTCTAGTTAACATGGCTACCTACAGTGCTTCTTCCCATGTTCTGGGCTAGTACAAATGCGCACTACTGAATCCTACTGCCCACACCCAAGCATAAATTCAATGTGTATGTCTCTCCTGCTTCTTATATCCACCCCATCTTTTTTTCCCCCCCAGGCTGGGCTTGAACTCACAGCAATCCTGCTTGCTGCGTCTGCCTCCCGAGGGCTGGGATGACAGGCATGAGCCACCACGCCCGGCACTGTGGTGTGTTGTTACTGGGGATCAAACTCTGGACCTTGCAAGGCAGACGCTGGAACCTCTGGAACCACCGAGCTAATTCCTGGGCCACCCCATCTTCATTTCCAATGCCGCTACTCCTTCCCCTCTAATTTATCTTAGAAAACAGCATCCTAATTGTTTTAATTCCACCCAATGTCTTTCACCTGGAGAGGGTTTCCTACACACAGCTTTGAGCAGGCCATCCTTCCCTGGATCAAACCTTTCAGGCCGTTCGGCCTGGGGGAGCAAGCCTGTGATCCCAGCAGTCTGGGAAGCTGAAGCAGGAAGATCTCAAATTCAAGTCCTACCTCGGTCACTTAGTGAAACCATGTTTCAAAGTTTAAAAACTTTTAAAAGCTGGGGATGTCCCTGTGCATGAGGCCCTGGTTTCCAGCCAGTACTGCTCACACGCACACACACAACCTCCAGGGGGTTTTCCTATCTTGAAGGCGAGGCCCCGCTTCGCTGCTGTCCAGCACCCCAGTGGGAGTCCGGGGACTGCCCCCGCCCCCCTCCCTGCAGCCACCGCAGCGCCCAGCTGTGTTTCCACCCCAAACCCCCCTCGAAGCAGTCAGTTTCACTCCATCTTTCTTGTCACTCTGGGCCGAAGGGAAGGATGGCCTGAAGTGGTCTGATCACAGCAAAAACCCACATTTTGTTTTATGGCAAGAGTGGCGAAAGAGAAAGCCGCCCTGAAGAGGCGGGCGACTCAAAGGTAGAGACAGCCTGCAGCGCGCAAGGACACAGAGCTGAATCCCGCCCACACTGCACAGAAGATACAGCCCCTCTCCAAGCTGCTTTTCAACGACACCAGACAGCCCACCCCTCTTCTGGATCTCTGACCCATTAACCACAGCGTTCTCACAGTCTAACACCCCGACGCTTCCCGAATCTCCTCCCATCCCAGGAAATGCTTCAGACCGGGAGTCTTCAGGCCTCCCCCAAGAACGAACGCATGCAGAGGGCTCTGGAAGCAAAAAGTGCCTGAGTTCGAGGTCCAAGTAGGCCCGTCTTCTCCATGCTGTGTCCCTTATATTCTACTGTGACTGTTACAAACTCCATCGTTGTTTAAAGGACCAATGGTGGTTACAGAACTTAGGAATAATAAAATACATCATAATTCAACTCATCCTAAAAAAACTAAGAAAAAAACAAAACAAAAGAAAGGCAAACAATACCTATTCAGATATGAACCGACCAGGATTCTTTCTTTCTAAAAATATTTATTTTTAAATTTGGGGGTTTTGTTAGCGGCAATCCAACTCAGAATCTCGTGCTTGCCAGACAGGAAAGGAATGATTGAGCTACATCCCTGGCCCCTTATCTTTTTCCTTTTTAAGAACTTTACTCAAGAAAATTTTAGAAACCCCTATCATTACTAAGAAAAATCACACTCATTTTCAGTCACTTCACTGATTAAAGAAATGTGAAAGACACTTATCTACCTTTGCACAAGTTCTTTCAATTACTATGACAAACATTCCTTTTTTGGTGTCTTCAAGTTTGTTTTAAACATGTGAAACTCACAGTACATGTGATTTAGGAGAAACTCATTCACAGAAGGGGTCACAGATCTGAACTTCCTCACAGCAACATGGTCTGGGAATTTTAAAAGCACCAACTGCCAACTCACAGCAAGACAAACAAAAGACTGTGCCTGTTCTTTCCTGTGAAAAGGGAAACTGCAGGCCTTCTCCGCATGCTAATGCTGCCGGGGCAGGAATGTGACATGTTTACGTAGCCCTCAAAGGGAGGCAGGAGGCAGGAAGAGGACAGGGACAAGGGTCAGATCTGCAGGGGCTCTGTGCCAGCTTCCCTAAAGTAATAATCTCCCCAGCAGCCCACCGGCAGGCAAGCCTTTGCCTGCGAAGTTCCCTACAGCGACGTGAGGGAATCGCATTCGCAGCAAGCTGGAGACCGTCACCGCGTGGCCTCTCCTGTCCCCAGCTTCTTTCTCTGCTCTCTTTGGTGCTTCCCCTTTTTTGTAATAGAAAAAAAAGCCGATCACTTTAGCGTGACGCTCCTGAGATTCCCACTTCACTTTAGCATCGACAACGTGGAAGATTTTAGCCAAAGAGGAAGATGTAGAAGTGCAAAGGATTCAGTCTTTCTGTCTCCGAAACTCAGCATTTGCTCATCACGTGCCGAGGTCTTACAGATGTCACATACAATCCAGCACCGATGAGTTTTGGACCAAAAAAAGAGAATCTTGCTGGGTTTCTCAGGTTGGTGTTGAGCTCACTTAACCACAACGAGACGCTGCTCTGTCTTCCTCTAACCAGAAGTCAAAACTTGTATTTAGTCCCCTGTGGAGTAACAAGCAGTTATTCTCGTCAGTGCTCTCTTGTATCCTTCAGTTTTAAAACTGAATTTATATTACATTTATAATTTAAAAAAACAATGACTGTCCTTTATTTCCAACAAGTAATTTAATCCTCACTCCTGGTGGAAGACTCAGCATAGCAAGAAAGTTCTGGTGGACCAAAGTCAAAGCTCCACCCTGGTCAGCTAACCCCCTCTGGTTTTGGGGACGGACCCCAGGGCCTCTGCAGTGATCTCTTCTCTTCTCAGGTCAGGCCTCTTACTGCGTCACTAAGATGGCCTGGCTGGGTTTGAACACGTGATCCTTACGCCTCAGCCTCCCACAGTGTTGCAATTATAGGCATATATCACCAAGATTATTACAAATAATAATATAAAAAGTATGGTATCCAAAAGTCCTGTAAAAGACTGGAGATTTAGTTCAGAGGCACCACATCTGCCTCACAAGCACAAGTTTGATCCCTGGTACCCGTAAATAAATAAATAAATATCCTATGAAAATGTCTGAAAAAAGCCAAAGTTTTTCTTAGATAAGCCTGATGATACAATGCAAAACAATAATAAACTACACGGGAAATCCCTGAACCTTTGTTTTTTTCAACTAATTTTACTCTTTGCAAAAAACTCATACGTGGCTACTAACAAGTAGCCCAACTAAATGAATTCATCTCCTTTTCTTTGCTTATTCTATTTTAGATGTACCTGATAAGGTGTTTGAAGTGTCAGCTTGCTTAATATAAGCAAATTAAAGCCCTGATTCTTTCTAACATAATCTGCTGTTGCTGTCTGATATCCTTTGAATCTAGCTTTTTAACTGCTCAGATCTAAGGAGATGAAAATGGGGAATAAATAGTGGAGTTTCTCTCAGGCTCTCTTATCCTGGAAACCACTATAATTTTCAGTCTCTCTGAACAATAATTTATCTTTATGAAATTTCTCAGGAATGTTTTACCTCAAAGGAGAAAAGAAGCACATTTAGTCACATACACAAAAAACAAGTTCAAATTACTTTTAGAAAATGTAATTATATGGATGCTTTAGGCAGTCAAGTATTATGGAAGAAAAAAGCTTTTTATAGAAGAAGTATTTACAAAACACGACCACAACTGAATCTAGATGGTTCTAAGAATATCTCTTGAGGAAGTGTCAAGTTTTATGCTGTTGCCTGAGAGACACTCAAAGGCTCTGGATCTCATCGCAAAGCAGAGGTTGGAGGGAAAAGGTCAGGGGGCAGGACGTAGGGCTCAGGACAGTTCCCACACTGGAGGAAGAGGGTCTCATTACTTCAGAGACATCTAGAAGCCAGTCACTTGTACTTACTTAAAATAACGCAACCACTTACACCTTAAGTCTCAAGGCAGCCTGGACACTGGATTACCGAGAGCACACATTTGAGATCAAGGCCTTTGGAAGGTGACTTCTTTCTCCTGTGTCTGAACAGCCCTCTCCCTCGTGGCGCACATACCAGTACCTCGCTTGGCCCTCGGAGATGACTCTGAGGTAAAGGCCGCCACCTGCTCTATTCAGAAGCGTTAGGGAGGCACAGACATACACACGTCCCGTGCACCTGGGTCAAGACACCTCCACGTCGCTGTCTTCCAAGGACTCCCCGCGGTGTGTCCGCCTCACGCTCCCACTCGGGAAGGTCTACTCCCTCCGCGGGGAGGGGCTTCCGTTCGAGGGAGGCCAACGCGGTTCTGCTCAGCCTCTGGGGGCAGCTCCCCGCCTGTGCAGGAGGCCGCCAGGACCTGCGGCTTCCCCGACAACCAAGTCAGTCGGCCAGAGTTCTGGCGTCTGGGGCACTGGTGCCACTCGTCTTCTGGCTGCAAATCCCGGGATCCAGGAGAGGACCACAGTGCAATACAGGTGGGGTTTCCGTTCTCCCCCAACTTCAACCCACACACCCCGTTTAACTCTTGCCCCGCCATCCTCTTCGGTCTGCAGTAAATGAGACCTGCTCGTCTGCTCAGCGTGAGAAAGATTTTACATTCTGACACACACACAGCTTTCGTGTATTTAATTAAAATCGTACTGTAGCTACGGCTGCCAACAAAAAACTAAGCAGACAGGCGTGCCAGACAGGAGCGTGAACAACAAACAAAATAACCTATTTTGGCAGAGTAGCCTCATGGTACCATGCCTGTGTTTTCACAAACTGTGAGTCACAATCACTGCTCGTCATTGTTCTTGTGAACAGCAGCACAAAACAAAGTCAAAGGCTCCTTTCCCTGCAGCTAAGCCGAAATATTATGAAATCCAGAGTTTACTTATTAAGAAAAAGAATACATTTGAGAGAAGAGATAAGAAACACTTTTAAACAATCTGTTATCTTGTTACCACAGTCATTTAAATTTCCTTAAAGGCCAAGGTTAAATTTAAAGTGAAAGTAAATCAACCGAGAAAATAAAACGCTGTGGTCCTTAAGGTGAGCCGTCCACAAGCTTTCAACCTGTAAGGAGTCTCTAAATTATCACGGCACAGATCTTGCTTTTTCAAGTCAGTATCTCCTCCCCACAGACCCCATCATGCGGATCCTGAGCACAGGCAGGGCTTCCACGGCAGGCAACACAGGACGCGGGGCCCAGGACGGAGCCCGGGTGCGGAGCAGAAGCAGGCTTAGCACACGTGAGGCCTGGGTTCAGCCCTAATAATCACACTCCACAGGGTTTCCTTCTCCTCTTTACTACTAGGGTTTGAATTTGTGAAAGGTAAAAAGGCTAGGTAGACATTTTACAAACACTGAGGGTGGCCCTGGAAACAAAGAAGCCAACTTAGAGCTTAGTGCTGCTGTTGCCCGGGAGAAAACCAGGGAGAAAACCACCCCACCCATAGGACACACAGCAGTGACTGATACTCTAAGCTAAGTGCTAGTCTCCCGAGGACTTGATACTCTAATTAGGCACTAGCCCCAGGGCCAGGACTTTCTTTAACTGGAAAAGACACTAGATCAAAAATTCCTGTGTGGGGCCGGAGGGTTAGCTCAGTGGTTCCGGCGTCTGCCTTGCAAGCGCAAGGACCTGAGTTCGATCCCCGGTAACCACATATAATGCTGGGTGTGGTGGCTCACGCCTGT
>PVIC010059606.1:0-10073 GCA_004025085.1 Thryonomys swinderianus | reverse complement strand
GAGAGAGAGAGAGAGAGAGAGAGAGAGAGAGAGAGAGAGAGAGAGAGAGAGAGAGAGAGAGAATCCTAGCAATTAGGTCCCCAAGGAGAAAGAGGAACAGAGGAGAATGGAGAGATGGATCTAGATGTGTCAGTTTCATCCTTCACCAACTCATTCACCACTCCCATCAAAATGATGCATTTAGAACTGAAAATATCTTTTCTGTCTAGTCTCCACACCTCCTATCTCTGTCTATGCCAGACACCAGTTACGGTAAAGCAGGGGCATCAGTGATTGCATGTGTTAGAAGGATGATGCTTAAAAGGATAATTATCACCAGATTTTGACTTCAGTGGATAAGATCACAAAAGAAGCTAAAGAAAATGTACCAAATAGGACAAAAAAAAACCCCATAGTTTTTGATTGATGAAAATGTTCCTTGGCCTTTGAGTTCTCTTGCTTGGGGTAATGAGTGCTAGGGGCAGTAGGTGCATAAACTTGATTTTCTCATTTAAGCTGTGATAGAGAATAAGAAAGGAAGATTTAAGACTGAGGAAACCAAGAGTCTATTTAATGGCCTCTGGACACAAATGAAAGCACATTTAAGCTTCCTTTGTAAGATTCTCTGTGAGAAGATCCTGTCCCCACAGGACCTCAGCTTCATCATGTCTCATCTTTGGTTGTATTAAATCTTAGAATGATGATGTCTTTTTGTAATGCCCACTACAGTAATTCACAGTAAGAAAAGAAGGTGTTACACATAAGGGGGGCTTTATTAATAAGCAAAGCAAGAGGACCAAGAAAAGAGGACATTGAACATAGAATGGAAAACACAGGACGAGCCTAGAGAGGTCATCATCATCATCGTCATCGTCATTGTCATCATCATCATCATCCTTTTTTTTTAAAATAAAGCTATTCATAAAAATGGAAGTTCTGAAAGAGAATCTTTAAAAGGAACAAAAGGATGATATCAATCTTGGGTTAGAATTTATAGTCACAATCCATAGAATATGGGAAAGCATTTCCTCCCCTCTAACTCTAGCCAGAGCAACATGACCTACATCCACTGGGGAGACTCTCCAATCTCACAAATTACAAAGTATGGAGCATGGAATGCAAACTAGGCTACGTGGACGAACAGCTTCCGGGTAACTGGGATGTTCTAGACAGGAAGTCTTAACAGAGACCCACACAATGGGGACCGACTCAACCGTAAAGATCCACTCGAGGCATTTGTAGGAAAATGGATGTATTTCGAGACCATGTCAACTGAAATAAATCAGATACATGAGTTTAAAGATGACATATTTTCTCTTATATTAGAAACCATAATTATAAAGAGCAAAATAAAAGGTTGATATTAGGAAGTAGGGAGATCTCCAACAGGTAGGGGGTTGACCTTTAACCTCCTCCCCAACAGGGAGGAGGTTAAAGGTCAACAAAAAGAGAATTAAGTTGTGTTATGTACATATACCAACTCCACACAAGGAGTTGTGAACTTCAAACATATACTAAAAAAAAAAAAATCTCTTTCTGATAACTCAGAACAAGGAAGTGTTGAAGCAACTGTTCCTTGGCTCAGTGACTCTGTTTAAAGTTTTTACCGGAGGGTGGAACTAACACTGATCCTGTTTAGTGAGAGCCACCAGCTGTTGGTCATCTTACCCTCTGTTACTTCTTATTCTCACATTGCACCTGGTGTTTCTCCTCATACTCAAGTGTGAGTCAGGTGCTGTTATTAATGTTCTCATCTGTATCCTTCCTCACAGATAGGGAAGTGGAGACTCATAGAGCCTGAGCAGCACTGCCACAATCATAGAGTGCTGGTAGGCCGCAAACCCACATCTGTCTGACTTCAGAGGCCAATTAGAAGGAAAGGGAGAACTTAGCATCATATACTGTGCAAAGAGTCATTTTTATACAGCTACCAGTCTCCAGAAAACATGTCACAAAGAGCTCAAAGAAGAAAAAAAAGTGAGTAAATTCTGGAATTCTGATTTCAGATGGGGTGGGGGATGAGTGTGTATTGGGTTGGTCAATCCCCTCAGAAAAGCTGTAGTGTTTAGAACTGCAGACTACCTTAGTTTAAATGCTCATTCTTCCACTTACTATGTGACCTTGGGTAAGATGCATATCTCATCATGCCTCAGATAGTGACAATGCCTTAATCGTCAGTTGCTGTGAGAATTAAATTAAATGTGTTAATACTTGGAAAGAATTTAGAGTGGTTGGTGCTCATGGCAGGTGCTCAATGAACGTGGCTACAGTCCATCAAACTCAAGTTTTGCTTCTATGTAGGTTGCTTGGTTATACTGGACAGAGCTTCAAATTAGACCCAAATTAGAAATAGAGACTACTCATCCTTCAAGGGATTTGGAAGCCATCCATATCCTACAGGTAGGAATATAAACACATACCTAGAATTGCAGAGGAACTATGTGGACGAGCTGAGAGTTTGATCCTAGAAATATGATCAAACACCAGAATAGCGACCATGTCTGAGCACCTGCTACTGCAAGTGCTTCACTTCATTGGAGTCCTAACAGCCCTGCTCAGCAGTATTTTATTGGCCTCTTTATATTAATCAGGAAAGCGGGGTTCAGAGACTATCTTGTCCAAGATCACCTAATGAGTTATAGAAGACAGGCTTTGACTAAAGCTCATGATCATTTCACTCTTACATTTTAATGAATTAATGTACACATAAATTCAATGAGTGATCTTAAAAGTACAACATTTTGGCAAATACCAAACATTCTTTTTTCTTGAAAAAAGTTGTTTACATTTTAATTAACTAGCATGCCCAGATACAAATTATTCCCTTGTTAAAATTATAGCAGCCTACATGAAAATTATTTCAGGGAGAAGGACAACAGGAATGTGAATAACATAAAACTTAGTGGAAATAGAAATCCTGGCCTGGAGATTTAGTTCAGTGGGTCTGGCACCTGCCTAGTAAGCTCAAGGTCCTGAATTTGATCCTGGTCACCACATACAACAATACCAGGCATGGTGATTTACACTCACCAGCAATCAGTACCACATACCACAGTGCCAGGCATGCTGGCTCATGCCTGTAATCCCAGCATTTGGGAGGCAGAGGCAGGAGGATTGCTGAGTTTGAGGCTTGCCTGTGCTACTTAGTGAGCTCAGGGTCAGCTTGAATTACAAAGTAAGACCCTGTCTCAAAAAAAAAATCCTGTGAAATTTTTGGTCAAACCAAGAAAAATCTGTAAAATAGTTCTTCCTTTGTCTAGTTTCAGAATAAAGCTTCAAAGACAAATGATAATGAACATTAAACATGTTTTGGCTTCATTGTTAAGGCACTGACAGCCTTTGGGGATAATTGCTTTCAGAATTCTTTTTGTTAGAGATTTAGAATGACTCTTTTATAGAAATTTTAGTTATGTCCACAATCTTATTGTCTCCTTCACTGTGATTTTTATCCATATTTCTTATATGACCTTGGGGGTTTTACATGACTGATAAGTAAAAATTAAAAAATATGTATTGTGAGTGTGTGTGTGTGTGTGTGTGTGTGTGTGTGAATTTGTGAGTGAACCTCAAAGGAAACTGTGGAATCCAAATAGAAATCCATGGAAAATTCCATAAAAGAATATTGACTCATTTTCAAATGTTGACCCCACACAGAAACAAGAATCTTGTCACTATACTTAAACAATCAACACATCATCTCTGAAGTCCATGGCTTTCTCTCTTGTCTCTCCTGAGATCAAACCAGTCTCACTACAAACATAACCCCAAACCTACCATCAATAATTTGGTGCTGATCTTGGGCAACAGCTGGATTGTGGGAGTCACACTCCAGGAGGTGAATCTCCCGAGGTTTCTACCCTCAGGGAAAGCCCAGAAAGAGCAACTCTAGGATACAAACCCTTTTTTGCAGTCTTGACTGCTCTGACTGACACCAGCTGTACTGTGCTTTCTGTTGAACATGACTCACCTTAAGGTTTATGGGGAATGACCCTGCTTATTTTAATGGCTCTTGAAAACTTTCTTAATTATAACCCTAACATGTCAGAATTTAATAAGGAAGTTTTCTGTATCTTAAAGTACTTTTGGAGTTAAAAGTCTACCTGAGGAATCCCACTTAGATGATTTGATGGTTTGGAGAAGGCAGTCCATGGCACACCCAAGGTCATTCACCTTCTCATTTCAATTCAGCACTTTTGTGCAAAGGTTCCTAGAAAGGATTTCCAAATCCTGAATAAGATATTGTAAAGGTTAAGGTAATAGGCAAGAAAATTGGAGGACTTTTTTTGAAATTCACATCCAGTTTCCTTTTTTACCTTGAGGAGACAAACCTTGAATGGTTTTCCAGCATTTTCATCAAGGGCCTGTATTTGGGAATGACATGGAGCTTTGTTCTGTGAGTTGCTCAATGAGTAATAGAGATGAAAGTATAAACAAGAGAAGATGATCACCCTGGAAGTCGCACCATCCCAAAGGAAGGAAGTGGTCCTGGGCAATTGCTGTCAACACCTGTTTCTCTAGGATTACTCCTCAGGAAGTCTCTCCATTGCTCTGTTTTCAAAGTTCAGAGTACACAACCAGACATCTTCACTTTCTCTAAAAACTTGTCCTAGAGAGGTCATTGCCTTGTCTGTCTTTGGGAATCTGTGTTTGATATCCTAGTGGAGTGTTTGCATGTATTGCTGAGCTTTCCTTTCATCCCATTGTGGCCCATAGAAGTCCATCTCATGGGTACTGTATATTCTGCTTTTTAAATCCAGATTCTCTTCATTTTGCCAAATCTTGGGTCAACCCTGGACAAAACCTTGACAGAGGAGCTTCCAGATGAGCAGAGGAGGCTCCAGTCTGTTTTCTTGTAAAAGGTGTGGAAGCCTTTCTTCTGTTTTCAGGTTACTTACTAACACTTGCATGACTAGCTTCTTCTCACTGTGACTATTAAGCAAACGGCTGTAGCATCAGTTTCCCTCAAAGAGCAGCCCAAGAAAACCATGAAATGGCTCCCACATTTACTCCCTAAAGACTTTACCATTTATCTTGGACATTCAGCTGTTATCCTAGGACTTTCTCAAACCAAATTCAAAATTTAAAACATTTTTAATTAAAACACAGTCCTTTCTTTTTTGTGTTTCATGGTGTTGGGAACAATTTTATTTTGGAGAAATGATTGCATGGTTGGACTGTGGCTGGGTCGAGCTTTCCTGCTTGCAGATGGATTTGGAAACTTAACTCTTGTCTTTGCCTCTGGTAGCAGTGGAGACTCCAGTGTTCCCACATGATGTTCCAGGACAAAGCTACACCAGGATCTTCATCTACATGTTTTATTGCTGATATGTGCCCTGTCCTGCAGGATCTTTAGCTATAAGGATTATTGCCAACATCTGTCTTGGCTTCTGGGATTATAGGTGTGAAAGCTTGGTACCAAATAAAAGTGTTGCAAGCTCAGGTATTTCATCTTTTTCTGCTCAGGGAAGCATGGATCAAGTCCAAATTCAACTTCTTCTCAAGGTCTAATTTTTCTGTTTGTAGATTATTTCACCTTGTGCTGTCTGACTCACAGGAGACTGGAACTTGAATGCAGAGGTTCTGGCTGCATTCCCTTCCCTTCTTCCCTACATAATGATATCTCCATTAAACCAGAAAGGTAAGTGGCTCTCCTTTTGTTGCCTGAAACTTCTTTAATGATGAGATTGCCGAGAGGTAACATCATGAAATTGTAAGCTGATGAGATAAAGTTAGAACCACTTACTCTTGGCAAGGGTTAGACCAGAGAAGTCAAATAATTTAAAACCAAGATATAAGTTAACTTGATTTGCTTAACTAATTGGATGGCACTTTAAACCTTGTGATATCTTACATTTTGGTATACAAAGAAATTGAATTAGAAAAATTTGCCAGGTGGATACATCTCAAAAATATATTGTTGGGCAAAAAAAAAAAAGTTTCAAAGGATATACACAGTGCAATGCCATTTATACTGAGTTGAATATTCACAAAATACTGTGACATATTTATGGTAAAACCATATGTAGAAAAAATATTCACAGCTGGGTGATACTGTGGGTTGAATTTGTTATCCTAACATGAGTATGTTGAAGTACAAACGTGAATACTTGGCAACTGGGTTGTTATAGATGCAATCACTTAATCTAAGGTCCTACTGTGTAGGATGAGCCCATCATCCAATATGAATGCTATTTTTATTAGACAGGAATATTTGAACAGAGACTCATTCTTAGAGAAAGTTATGTGAAGTTGGAGTTTTACAGGCCTGAATCACCAAGGAATTATCAGAATCTAGGAGGTGGGCTGGGAGGGGATTCTTCATGGCACCTCATCACCCTTCACTTCCAACTCTAGAACTTCTTGACAGTTTCTATTGTTTGAGCTGCTCAGTTTGTCGTACTTCATTCATAATGGTGATCTTAGGAAACTAGTATAGGTGGGGCACATATAGATTCAAGATAATGTCTCCTCTCAGGGAACGAGAGAAGGGAATGGTGAAACCCAGAGGATGAAATGGATCTTGAAAAAAATTATTTTTCTGAACCTTTTCATGTTGAGATTATAAGCTCCCACATCAGGCCCAATAACAAAGAAGATTCGATACTATGAGACCTGTGGACTGAAGTTTTGCTGCATCTTCCTGTGGATATTTCCTAGTTCTTGTTCCACCCCCTTTATAAATTGGAATGATTCTCTGTGCCCTAAGGGGAAGGGGCAAGTAAGACACAGACATTCTCAGCTCAAGTACGGCCTGAACTAGCTCAGTGAGACTAAAGAGTATACGAGGCTTTTATTTCATTAATAATAGAACTTTGGCAGTGTGTGTGATAAAATGCCATCAGTTGTTAAATTCAGGTAGTCAATATATGGGTACTTGCTATATGATTCTTTGTACTTTCCTTAGTATATAAAGTACCTTAAAAAGTCAAAAAGACATCCAGCAGTCCTAAGAGCAGAATGGCAACGTGTCACTTGCTGAATCTAAAGCTATAATCAACCTAAACCTCTGCCCGTCTCAGGCTATAAGAGGGAGAACCACATGGGTCAGACAGGAGATGTGGAGAATCAATCCAGAGGGTTACACACAGGAAGTCAGAATGTAAGAGTGGACAGATGTATTTTTAGAAACAGTCACCTTATTCACTTGTCTAATCCTTTGAAGTTTCTTATATTTGAAATGGTGTCAGAATTTGACATGGAAGGCCGGAATTTTACCAATTGGAGGAGTAGATCCTTATGGAAATTAGTCTCTAACACTGATAGCTCATATACTGCTCACTTTGGACACAGCTCTCCAGGGCAGTGGAACAATTTGATCTAATACTCAACCTGGAGAGACTTAAGAATTCATGCTGACATCTGCTGGACCCTTTGGATACTTCTTGGCCTAAGTTGGATCTAAGGACGCTGGAGCAGAGCTCTCCACAGCCCTCTTAGGAGCTCTCTGACCTTGGGCGGGTTTGGCAGCATGCTGAGACATGCAATTTGAAATCAAATTTAAGATCTTTTGCTCACTGCATACATTTAGCATAATACATCCATGGCAGAATGAGGCAGGACATCTAGGGTATAATTAACAATCACTATTCTATGACAGTCTCAGCAACACAAATGCCAATTTGCTTGTCAAATCCAAAGAAAGAGGAAGGGACCATGTGGTAACCATACAAAACAAAGTCTTTGTTTTCAGGCCCAACTCAGCAATTGCTCTGTCTTTTGCATATCAGAAAAGAAAATCTCGTCATGTCCTGGTCCACTGGGGCTGAGGTGCAAGTTCAATATCTAAATATCTCTCCAGAATCAAATTCTAATCACACTTCATTGTAAATATGAAGCCAGCAGCCAAGAACAGGCAGTCAGATAACTAAGACACTGGTTTCTTAGTTGCTTGGAACATGCTGAATACATGTGCATCAAAAAAGGATCAAGATGTAATATATAGTATATGTACCAATTCCCCACAATGAATACATGCATTATATATAACAAGATTTTTAAAAAGGGCTCAAAAGGTCACTAGATGTTATTGTTGCATAACAAACACAAGAGAGTGTTGCAGTTGGTTTGACAGGAAGCATTTTTCTAAGAGTAAGATTATCTTTAAAAATTTCAGGGTTCCATTATGGTATAAATGTTGAAAATTAATTATCTAGTTAATAGTGGAATTATACTTTTTTCCTAAAATACAACAATTTGTCATGCATAATAATATTTGTATCTCTTCTAACATACTCTCCCAATATAAGTAGAAATTGCAGGATTTGAGTTGAAATGGGATTTTAAAGCAATTTTCATTCTTGTTTGTTGTTAGTTTACATGTTCTTCCTGTTCAGGAAACAGGATTGGGGAGGAAATATACATTTAAATATACATTTACTAGACAGTTAATATCCATCCTTGAATTTCAATCTCACAAATATTATGTTCTTTTCCATAAGATATGCTTTTTGTCCAAGAGATTCATTGCTCCAAAGATCTAGGATAGGAGCATTATTTTGTCTGGCTCCAACGTCATTGTTCTTGCCCTTATATAAAACTATCTACAACTGTTTATAGTTGGTGGATGAAAAAGAATTACTATCCAGGTCTCTGTTATATACCTAAGAGACTGACAGTGTCTGTCATCTCGTGTCCAACTCCTTGTACTCTGATGTGAAAATTAGGAGGGGGGTGAAAAGAGTAGACATGGATCCAATAGCCTCAGAAAGGACAGGGCAGAGGGACATGCTCAGCCCAGCCTGACTGAAGACTATTGACCTAAATTCCCGGTGCCCTTGACCTTGCTCAATTTCTATTCTAGTAGAAACAAAAGGTCGACTTCCCATCAGCTCTTCTTCCAATGTCACTTTCTGGGTGAATCTGCCTGCACTGATCTGTCTTGGATTCTTTCTATTTAACCTAAGACTATAACATACCCTCCTTATCTATAAATGAGAAAGACATGGAGCTCATATTGTTGACATGAGTTACAGATATTATAGAGGATGCTAGCATAGAGCATAGTATGTTGAAGTTACAAAATAAAATGCTATTATTATTTCTTTTATTATTTGATTACATAGATGTTTATTGTGTTACACTGATTTTATACAGACCCTGATAGACCTGGAAACAAAAAGAGAAGAAAAAGGAACTTTCCTTGCCTTTGAGAAGTGCATTTCTAATCTCAGAGCAGAATACATTAACACATAAAAATGTAGAAGGAGAGGGGTTCCCTGACAGAGGTAGGGGCAGACTGCTTTGGGAGCACCTCATACAGTTCATTATGAATTATCTTAAACACAGTTATATATAAAAGCTCTAAATAACAAAGGGTCTAAAGACACTAGGTGCACATACCTCCACCAATTTCTCACTAGGGTAAGACCCGAAGCCAGAAATCTGTAGGCCATGATGAAAATTAGATTTCATTTCATATGTCAACTCTGATTAGATAGTACCTTCCTGTGGGGCTCTGTTGGTGGGAATTTTGACAAGAGAAAGGAAGAATACTCACACTATGAAAGCAGTATATTGAAAAGGTGAAGGGCTTGGCTTTGGGTGCCAGCCAGGGCTATTATTTGCTGGATCTCAGTCATTGTTTCTTAACTTCTTTGTATTTTAATGTCTTCATCTGTGCAGTGCCAGCAATAGCAATATCTACCCCATGGAGGGGTCAAGATTTTATGTGTTAACACATTAAAGAGCTTACTTAGCTTTTGTTTTTATCATTATTATTAATTAGTAGTGCCTTCCAGTAGTGAGGAGGGAAGGTTAGTTTTGGTTCTAAGCTCTATTCTTCTGATATATTCTGAGTCTTAGTTTTAATAATTTGGTTTAAGTCCTTCCATACTCCTCACATGTTGTGTTTTATCTTGGTCTTAGCTAGTTCATAATACATGTTTACATCAGAGCTCATGTGGAAGAGCACAGACCTCTCATTCTGTAATTAGCTGAGTTCAGTCTTCGAGGTATACCGTAACATGGTCTTGGCCACATGAACACCATTTGTTATTTCAGCCATTTGAAATGTGAAGCACCTTTTTTGAATCAGACACCTGATATCTAGTATTATCACTGATACTTATTAGCAATCAGAAAAGTATATATTTATA
>PVIC010059605.1:0-10043 GCA_004025085.1 Thryonomys swinderianus | reverse complement strand
TGGGGAACTGCAAGGAACATTTCTCTTTTTGGTGGCATTAGCCTGCTTTGTCACTCAATCACTTCCACAAGTTAAAAATCCCGCAGGTACAGTTGAGATATATGGCCAGTCAAACTTTAGGAGTGTCTGTAAGTTCTTACTGGAAGACTAGTGCCAAGATTCTTAGATCCCCTTGTCTTAATCCACATAGAATCCACAACTGTGCTGTACAAAATGAGTCAATGAGGTTGGCGCTAGCCTAGTGTCAGAGAATTTAGATTTTGGGGAGATTCTCACTACTGACTCTGTCCCCTGATTGACAAGATTCTCACAGGGTCTAAGCTATTTCCACAGCGTAGTTTATGATGAGCACGCGCCTCTGTAATAGGAGGCAGGAATTTGGGTATGTGCCAGGCAGAGGCTGCCTGTGCGGTCAGCCTCCAATAACAACTCGACACTGAATAGTACAGTGCATGTGTTGCTACAGCTCATCTCTGGGGGAACTGAGCACAACACCAAGAAGCCTTGGAAGTTCGTCCCTGGTCTCTTTGAACTTCGTCCTATGCTTTTGTCCCTTTGCAGACTGTCCTTGGTATCCTTTCACTGTAATAAATCACAGCCATGAACACAACTCTGTCTGAGCCTTGTGAGTCATGAAAGTCACTCGTCCAATTTAGATGCTGTAATTTCTCCCCACCTTCCTGTTCAAAGCAATTCTGGTCCACATCCATCATTCACTGAGGCTGATGTACACTTGTCATTTTCAAGGTCTCTTCCCCTTAGAGTTATGGGAGCCTCTCACGAGCAGCCTTCAGTCTCTGCGTGCTGCTATTTTAGCATCGCTTCTTTTCCTACAGCTCAGGCACACTTCAGTGGTGTCCCTCCCGAGAGGGCTTCTAGCTCCCCACGAACTGACGCGCAGAAACCCTGTGCTTCCCATCCACCCACTACTGAAATCTCAATAGCTCCCGAATCTCATGCCTGGGAATTCAACCCTAGTCTACCTCTTTATTGAAGTGGATAGCCTCCCTCCCTTTTCACACAATCCGTATACATCCTTGTTCCTCAGAATTTGGATCATCCTCTTCAATAGCTCCTAATTAATTGCTTCCAGAGACAAGAGCATATTGATGATATACTCCATGTGTGGAGTAAGGAGGTAAAGACGTACAGAGTGTGTGTGTGTGTGTGTGTGTGTGTGCACACGCGCATGCACATGGGCTAGAGTGTAGGAAGCAGAACGAAGAATGGGTGGAAACTCATTCTTTGTTTGAATTTTCTATAATACTGTAAATAAGAGAAAAACCCAACAGGCTAGTCTTCTATAAAAATAGTAAACTTTTTAACCAAAGTCATCTACCCCGTAATGTCAGTGAACAATTATTCTTCCATATCCCTCTGATGCTAACAGGATCCAGCACAACTCGCTTTTCCTCCAGTACACAATCTCCACAGGGCATCTCTAGTCTAACGTTTATTTATAACTGCACAGACTCAACTTCTGCCAATGATGAATGACCGAAAAAAAAAAAAGACATTTCTAACTGAAACAACTGATGACAATAGAGGCCTGAAGATTAATTCGGGAAGACTAGCAATCACAGATAGCAACAGAACTCTCTGACTTAGATATATCTGAGTCAGGACTCCCAGTTCCTGTGGAGAAACTGGGCAAAAGGATTTTTATTCCTCTGCAACAACTGTGAGAGGCCATTAAGTGGTACCCCATCACCCACATAATATCAGACTCCCTGACCCATGCCCTGAAGTCCTTGTAGGACCACTAGATGAGACTGTCATTTGACCTTCCAGGCCGGTGCTAGTGAGCCTGCTAGAGCTGGGAGCCAAACAGCAACCCCGAACTGACCTGTACATTAATACGCTTTGTCTGAATAGAAAAACACAGTAACACACATACCATAGGTTTTCAGCCACCGCTTCAGGCCCAACGTAGATTCCCTTGTACCCGTTTCCTGTACAGGCAACACTGTACAGCTAAATCTTCTAGAATAATGTTAAGCATGTGGTAGAATTCGCCAATAAAAGAAATCAGAGCTTAATTAATAACTGGAAAATTATAGAGCAGCAAAAGTTCAAAATGAATCTAGGGTATCTGTCAGTGCTAGGAAGGAAGTATTAAGATCGAGGCATGTCACTGGGCGTGGTGGCTCACGCCTGTCATCCCAGCACTCAGGAGGCAGAGACAGGAGGATGCTGAGTTCGATGTTGCCTGTGCTACATAGTGAGCTCAGGGCCAGCCTGAACTACAAAGCGAGACCCTGTCTAAAAAAAAAAAAAAGAATGAGGCATGTCAAAGGGACACAAAGAGGGACTGGAGATTTAGCTCAGTGGTTCCGGCGCATGCCTGGCAAGCGCAAGGCCCTGAGTTTGATCCCAGTAACCTCATACAATGTTGGGCATGGTGACTCACATCCACCAGCCATCAATACCACATACCACAGTGCCGGGTGTGGTGGCTCACGCCTGTTGTCCCAGCACTAGGGAGGCAGAGGCAGGAGGATTGCCGAGTTTGAGGCTTGCCTGCACTACATAATGAGCTCAGGGCCAGCCTGAACTACAAAGTGAGACCCTGTCTCAAAAAAAAAAAAAAAAAAGGGATACAAAGAGCTCCCAATGAATAAAGTTGCAACAGCTTGAGCACTTAAAGAGCATAACTACATCATAAACTGAAGTATAAATGAGTATCATAGGCCTATGTTGATACCAACAAATGAATAAACAAGTTTAGAAGAAGAGACAAATTTTCTAAATAAGAACTCCCAATAACTTTCGCAGAACTTCTTTCTGTCCATTGTGGCTTAATAATTTGCTCCCAAGGATAGACTATATAGCAAGGCCAAGGACGCAACAGCACTTCACAGCGGAGAAACCCAGCAAATACTACCTGGGCCTGATGACCAATTGTCTATGTCCTTAAGGTGACATGATGAAAACAGCAGGAAACTGAGGCAGAGTCAACAAAATGCCTAGTACCAGATGAGCTATTAATATTCTCGAGGTCATGAAAAAGAAGGAAATGCTAGCAACTGTCAGAGCCTGGGGGGGGTGGGCTATATTGTAGTCACATGCAATGTGGTGCGCTGGGCAGGACCTTGGAACGGAGAAGTACAGTAGAGAGGCCAGTGAAATCTGAATAAAGCCTGCATTAATAGAATCCTTGTTTTGACAAGTATATTGTGTATATTATATGAGATGCTAATACTAGAAGCTGATGAAAAAGATACAGAAACACTCTGCACTATATTTGCAATTTTCTATACATCTAAAATTATTCCAAAAGAAAAGCTTTTCAGTCCAAGCACACACTGTATTCCCCAATCCCTGTCATGACAGTCGTGGTTTCACTTTTTGTGGTTTTCAGTCATTTGCAATCAGTTGTGGTCTGAAAATATTAAATGGAAATTCTGAAGTAAACAATTCATAAGCTTTCAAGTGCTCAGTGCTCTGAGTGTCACTTGCACACAAGGACTGTGATGTCATGACGGTAACTGATAACCAAGAAGGCTAGTAAGTGACAAGTGGGCAGGTAGCATATACCATGTGGATACCCTGAACACAAAGATGACTCAAGTCCTGGGTGTGACAGCAGGAGACTTCATCATGCTGCTCAGAACTTCCCAAGATGAGGGAGGAGGTCAGTAGTAATCAGTGTCACATCAAACACCTGTGTCACTCACCTGGCCTCACAGCACACAGGATCGCTTCATACCATCACAAGAACACTGAATACAGTACAATAAGATATTTTTGGAGTGAGAGAGACCACATTTACATAACTTTTATTATAGTATAGTATACTAGTGTAGTTGCTCTATTTTGTTAAATTTTGCTGCTTATCTCCATCTTATTTATTTATTTATTTATTTAGAGACAGGGTCTCGCTTCGTAATTCGGGCTGGCCCTGAGCTCACTATGGAGCCCAGGCAAGCCTCGAACTCAGCAATCCTCCTGCCTCTGCCTCCCGAGTGCTGGGATGACAGGCGTGAGCCACCACACCCGGCACTGTGGTATGTGGTGCTGATTGGTGGTGGGCGTGAGTCTCCACGCCCACCATTGTATGTGGTCATCGGGGATGGAACTCAGGACCTTGCACTTCCGAGGCAGGCGCCGGAACCACTGAGCTAATCCTCCGGCCCTCTCCATCTAATTTATAAAGTGAACTATATCATAGGTATATATAGGAAAAGACATGTTATATATAAGATTGACCACTATCTGGGCCTCAGGTATTCACTCTGTGTCTTGCAACATAACCTTTACCTACAAAGGGGGCTCTCTCTGTGCTCGCTGCAGCACGCACGGACTTGCAGACAAACGTGTTCTCCAGCAAACGAGTGTTCTCTCTAGGCTGGGATTTCTATCTTATTCATTCTGAGTGTGCTTTGCCTAGAAGCTGAATCTGATTCCTTAAAGTGAACCAGTATAAGCCGGTCTGGGTGAGATCGCTCTCCTCATGGATTAAATCGAGTACTGTAAGAGCACTCTCAACCCCTGGGCAGACCTTGTGTGGCTCTGGGGCACCCCTGCCCAAGAGGAGCTAATGAGATTTATATAGGTCAACACTAGGGATGCTTCTGCTCAGCCTTTTGTAATTAACAGTTTGCTTGGTGCCATAATTCAGTGAAAAAGGAACCACAAAGGAACCAGTGGTTTGTGCCATGAAGAGTTCTAGCAATTGTGTTATTTGCAGCTGTTAATACCTCTCAGCTAAGAACTTTAGTAATTGCTTCTCTACTTTGTCGGCACCACCATTTTTCATTCCAGTTCTTTCTAAAGCTCTCTCACACGGAATATTGTTGTTTTATCTATACAATAAAAAAAAATTTTTTTTGAGACAGGGTCTCGCTTTGTAGTTCAGGCTGGCCCTGAGCTCACTATGGAGCCCAGGCAAGCCTCGAACTCAGCAATCCTCCTGCCTCTGCCTCCCGAGTGCTGGGATGACAGGCGTGAGCCACCACGCCCGGCACTGTGGTATGTGGTATTGATTGCTGGTGGGCATGAGTCTCCACGCCCAGCACTGTATGTGGTTACCAGGATTGAACTCAGGGCCTTGTGCTTGCCAGGCAGGCGCCGAAACCACTGAGCTAAATCTCCGGCCCCTAAAATCAAATTTTATAATATATATTTTAAAATATTTGGATCACTTTTTTCACTATTTATTTGAACAAAATAAAATTCTACCTTTCACATGAGAATAATATTCTTTAATGTTACCATCTAACTTCATATTGTACATTTGCACAGTACACTTTCATATACCTAAATTCATCCTTTCAGACAAGCACAGGAGATACAAACTGGGCAGAAAGTTTAGACAAGATGGTGGAATCTTAGCAGTAGATAGGGAAATAGAAAAAGAATGCAAAGAAATAGAAAAACAACAACAAAGAGAGAGGGATATGGCTACAGGGTGAACTCCACAGTGGGGAAGCTCACGATATGGGGAGGGATGTTTTGAGCTGAAAAACTTCTCATCTGGATGGATCAGTGGCAGAAAGATTATCTGGAAGACTTATCTGGAAAGATTATCTGCTGATGGAGAGAGGGGTGCAGAAAGGAATTCTGGAAATAGCTGTGGGAATTTTCTGGTCTTGGTAGAATATTTCTCAAACCAAGGGAGAAGCCCTTGCCCACTGTATGTACCCTGCCCCAATTATCTCTCGAACCACACAGCGTTCAGCCTTCTAAGGCCCAGAAAATGTCCTAATATCTCTCTCTTCAAGTTTGCGTATGGGGCACACAGTAAAGCAGCCACGAGTGCTTACTGGATTGTTCCATGGCCTTCTAGCCTTTCGGCTAAAGTAGATTAAATCATTCCATTTTTAGTTAATTCTATTTCATTGCTTGATTATTGAGAAGAATATCAGGAAATGAAAATTTCCTTCAGTGAATATGCCAGACACATTCCATCAGGTAAATAAAAACAGACGGGCAAATATCATCACTCGAGAAGTTGTTCACTCAATATCCTGGAGCTATCTGACCATCTGATGTTGCCATTTGTCCATGAAATTGCTGAGAATTTACTGTCAATGTACTGTGATTATGGTTCAAGTCTCAGGCTACCTTTGCATCCTGCCCACTGTGGAGCCGTTAATATCCTATCTCACTCAGCAGACAGAAAACCTGAAGAGTAGTTGATCTGTCCCAGTGAAACTGTCTTCCCTGGAATAATGTGAAAATGGGTTTGAAGCACCAATTTGTTCTCACAGAAATAAGAACCATTAAATAAGCAGAGCTTGAAGATATATAATCTGGTCATCCGGTTCATTCCAAAGTCAGAAGAGTAGAACAAAGTCTCTGCCTACCTCGTCTCCCAGACAATCTTCCGTTGCCCTCAGCAAACACGGGGAGCTGCGCTGTGTGAGCATGCGCTGCAGGAAAGCACGCTTGAACACCGGGTCTGGAGAGTCTCGGGGACCCTTCTGGGCGCTCCGCCCCGCCCCCAGCCCAGTGACCAACACAGCTCTCTGGGTCGTGCGCAGAGGGGTTCTGGACTCATGCGGAAGGGGCTGCGATCTGTCTGCCAGCATCTGCTCTGTGCCCTTCACACTCACAGGGGTGTAGCTGCGATGACCCCTCCAGCTCCTCTTCGACACAAGTGTGGCCAGGGAGTTTTTACCTGAGCAGCGTGAGCAGAAGCGGCCTGTGCCACGCTGCATCTGGAGCTGAAGGCACCTCGGAGCTTCTTCCCTAAGCCTGCTTTTCCCATTTCTGCAGTACAGAACCTGGCTCTGGCCATCCCAGTGTTGACCCTGAGACTAACACCCCAAATCCTGCCACTCTGCGGTGGCGAAGAGCCCCAGCCCTGAATGTGACCCGGCTCCCAGGGCCTGCCCTCACGTGGTAAAGCAGAACTTGCGTTTTAATAAGGCCTCAAGGGGAGTCCAATTATACGTGAAACTTCGAGGCACACTGGCCAAGGGAAAGCAGAGGAGACATGTGGGGTAGGCAGCCTTTGTCCTTATCCAACTAGGCCACTGACCTGTAATGCTCTTGGCAGCTTTTTTTTTTTTTTAGCACATGTTTGTAGTAAACAATTGTACTCATCACAGGAAGTTAGTACATGGACATAACACCTCCTCATTCTGTTTTACCCCGTCCCCTTTTCCATACCGATTGTGCTAGTTTACATTTGATTTCTTTGATAACTGTTCTGGAACCTCAGGATGAATGGAATCCCAGTGTTATCTTAATTTGCATTTCTCTAGCGGCCAGAGATAGTGAACGTTTTTCATATATTTATTGGCCGTTTGTACTTCTGAGAAGTATCTGTTCATTTCAGTTGCCTATTTTTGGACTGGGTCTTCTATTTGGGTTTTTTTTTTTAATCTCTTTAGCTATTCTAGACATTAGTTTTATGTGTGAGGGAAAATGTTTTCTCTCATTCTATAGAATGTCTCTTCACTTGGTTGCTTCCTTTGGTGTACAGACACTTTTAAATTTAACATAATCCCATTTGTTCATTTGTGTCTTGTTTCTGGTATAACTGGGGTTATGTTCAGAGGGCCCTTGCCTACTCTTAGGTTTTCAAGAGTTTTACGTATTTTATATTCCAGCAGATTTTCTTCTATTTTAACATTTAGATAATTGACCCACTTTGATCTTAGTATAGAAGAGACACAGGTCGAGAGTCAATCTTACGCATTTGTCTACGTAATTTAATCAACACCATTTGTCAGGCTTTCTGCCAGTGTATATTTTTGGCCTCTTTTTCAAAGATCAGATGCCTGAATTACCTGGGGTTATTTGTTTCTTCTTTTTCTGTTCCTTTGATACATCCTGTCTGTTTTGGGGCAAGTACCATGCTACTCCTGTTAATTCCTGTAGCTTTGTAATATAACTTGAAATCGGGATTCTGATGAACTCTGCTTTGCTTTGTTTGCCTAGGAATATTTTAGCTACTCTGGATCTCTTCTGGTTCCATATTAACTTCAGGATTGTCATCTCAGGTTCTATGAGAAATTCTGTTGGTGTTTTGATTTGTATTGCATTAAATCAATCCATTGGGTCGTGGGTTTTTCTTGGTTGGTATGTTTTTTACTATTGCTTCTATTCCATCTATCTATCTATCTGTCTGTCTGTCTGTCTGTCTACCTACCTACCTACCTACCTACCAGTTTTGGGGTATGGCCTTTTTGACAATTTCAATTCTACCTATTCAGGGACTAGAGATATCTTCCTACTTTCTGATATACTTTTTTTCCCTTTTTTTTTTTTTAAGACAGGGTCTCACTTTGTAGTTCAGGCTGGCCCTGAGCTCACTATGGAGCCCAGGCAAGCCTGGAACTTAGCATTCCTCCTGTCTCTGCCTCCCGAGTGCTGGGATGACAGGCGTGAGCCACCACGCCCAGCACTGTGGTGTGTAGTACTCATTGCTGGTGGGCGTGAGTCTCCATGCCCAGCATTGTATGTGGTTAGCAGGGATCGAACTCAGGACCCTGTGCTTGCGAGGCAGGCGCTGGAACCACTGAGCTAACCTTCCAGCCCTCTGATATACTTTTTGATCTTTTTCAGAGCACTGTAGTTTTTCACTGAACAGTCTTTTATATTTTTGGTTAGGTTTATTCCAAAATAATTTTTCTTGAGAATGGTATTTTCTTTATTTCTATTTCAGTAAGTTCATCACTGGTGTACAGGAATGCTGTCATTTTCATTTTGTATCTTGCCACATTACTGAATTTCATTATTAATTCTAGGAGTTTTTTGGTGGAATTTTGAGTGTTCTATATGTATAAGATTACGTCTGATTACTTTTCATATCCCCCTCACATATATTTCCCTTTTACTTCTCTTGCCTGATTTCTCTGACCTAATATTTTGAGTACTATATTGAAAGGAATGGTGATAATTGTCATTATTTTCTGATTTTAGAGGGATGTTTCAGCTTTACCCCATTGAATATGACATTGGCAGTAGATTATCATAAATGGTTTTTATCAGATGAAGACAAGGTTTTTCTATACCTATTTTTTTCAGAGTTTTAAATCACAAGTGGGTGCTGGATTTTGTCCAAGATTTTTTTCTGCATCTACCGAGATGATCATAGTTTTGTCTTTGCTTCTGTTTAAGTGGTGAATTACATTTACTGATCTCCATATGTTTAACCACTCTTGCATCTGTGGGATGAAGCCAACTTGGTCATAACGTATTTTTTTTTTTTTTTTGAGACAGGGTCTTGCTTTGTAGTTCAGGCTGGCTCTGACTCACTATGTAGCCCAGGCAAGCCTCAAACTCAGCAATCCTCTTGCCTCTGCCTCCCGAGTGCTGGGATGACAGGCGTGAGCCACCACACCTGGCATTGTGGTATGTGGTGTTGATTGCTGGTGGGCATGAGTCATCATGCCCAGCACTGTTATATGTGGTTACCAGGATCGAACTCAGGACCTTGTGCTTGTGGGCAGGCACCAGAACCATTGAGCTAACTCTCCAGTCCATAACGTATGATCTTTATGATTTTCTGTATTATATTTGCTGGTACCTTTGTTGAGGGTTTTGTTTTGGTTTTGGTTTTAAGACAGTGTCTCACCATGCAGTTCAGGCTGGCCTTGACCTCAGGGCAATCTGCCCCAGGCTCAGTGAGTGATGGTATTACTGCCATGTAACCACCCCCAGCTCACTGAGAATTTTTGCATCAGTGCTAATTAAAGAAAATGGCCCATAGTTTTCCTTTACCTTTGGCTCCTTGATGGTTTTAGAACCAGGGTATTGCTAGTTTCTAGGAATGATTGTGGCAGTACTTTTTCCCTTTTCATTTCATTAAAGAGTTTGAGGAATATTTGTGTTAGATTTTCCTTGCAGTTCTTATGGAATTTAACAATGAAACCACTGGGTCTTGGGTTTTTCTTGGCTGGTGGAGTTTTTAAAATTATTACTTCAATTTTACTGACTTGTTAGAGGGTTTTTATACCTTTTTGCTTCAGTTTTGGTAATTCACACACATCTGGGAGTCTGTACATCTTCTGAATTCTACAATCGAAATAGGGACTTTCAAAGTTAATAATCTTATGGGTTTTGGCACTGTCTGTTATGATTCACCTTTT
>PVIC010059604.1:0-10076 GCA_004025085.1 Thryonomys swinderianus | reverse complement strand
GTAAGACCTGTATTTTACCTCCCTTGCTATCAGACTGCAGTCTAGAATATGTTATCATTATTTTCTGCCAATGCATACTTCCATATTATGCCTAATTAGGAGTTGAATGTTATATCCTTGTGATTTCATTGCCTTAAACCATATCTAGAAAAACAAACCTAGATTCATCTAAGCAATTTCGAAAGAAAATATGCAACCACTTACTAGAAAATAAAGATAAAAATCCATAAAAAACAGTACAAAATAGAATTATCAGAGGGGCAGAAAATGAGCAGAGGGTATTTGATTAAACAGAAAAGTACATACACTTGAATGAATCTTACTAGAACAATAGAATGAAAGACAGGGCTAATGTTATAAGATTTTTTGTAACAAAACTACACAATTCCTAGAAAGGACTATGGATATATCCATGGAGCCACACTCTCTGCTATACAGTGAGAAGAAAGGGATCCTAAAAGAATAGCAAAAGGCATCCACATGAAAATTGACTCAATCCCTGCCCTAATAGTCTGCAACTCATCTAAGTTTGTTTATTTTGCCTATGTATTTTACACCATACCCAGAAGAGGTCATACAAGAAAATATAGTCAAAATTCTCAAAGGATTGCTTAAAAACACTTAGGAGCTCACACAGAGAAGCCAATATACCTAGAGACTACCAATTTGAAAAAAGAAAAAAAAAACTAAGATAAAATCTTATATTCAAGAAAACGATCTAAATGAACATTCATACAATGACTTAAGGTGGGGAAGAGGAACGGAATAAAGTTCTGTCACTGAGAAGTGAAGAAATGTGCTGGACTCAGCAAACTTGGACCAAAGGCAAGTAGACTCTTTGGGGTCACACTCCTGAAAGCTAGGTTTACAGCCTCTCCGTGAGGCTGAGACTTACTGATTTCAGATACCACCCTCTTCCCAGGGTTCTGACATCATGTCAATGGACATGGAGTGAAAACAATGCTGGAATCCACTGGAAGAGTTTTTTATACAAAGATTCTTTCTAGAGACAGAAAATGGAAAGACTTAAAGCCAAGTGGAGATACTCAAATCCAAAGAAAGCAAAGTGTATGATTTCCTTCCTCTCTCTTTCCGTCTTTCCCTCCCTCCTTCCCTCTCTCCCTCTCCCTCTCTCTCTGTCTCTCTCCTCTCTTGTGACTAAAATATTTTTATGCTTGGAGATACACTGGAAATTTCAGGGAAAAAAACAAAGCAATCATTTAAAGTAGATTCAAATATGATATAACACAACTATGTTTAATATGTTTAAATTTTAGATAGAAGACTAATGATTTTACCAAATAGATAAAATCAGTGAAGAGGAATCAGGAATGCTAGAAACAAACAGATTAAGGAATGGATATGTAGAATGTGCTCAGGCACACATTAGAAAATTCAACACATGCAAAGAACGAATCAGTGATTTGAAGATAGATTGATAAAAATAGAAAAGTTATTGAACAAAAGATAGAATAGATATCCAGGAGCTGCAGGACAATGTGAAATGATCTAAAAATGTATGCATTGTGATTCAAATGGGAGAAATAAAAAGTAGTAAATAATATATATTTGAGGAAATAATAATCCTTTAATTCTCAAAGGAAGTGATGGAATTCAAGCGGCAAACCAAGAACCTGATATAACACTAACCTGTTGAAATTAGAAATACATCCAAAAAAAAGAAATACATCCAAAACAATAAAAACAAAAGAAAATCACAGCTTTACAATATACTATTCAACTTGATAAAATTTAAAAATTAAAAAAAAACATTGAAGGCACATAGATATAAACCAGTTAATATTACCAGCAACGCAAAATGGATAAGAATTACAGCGCACTGTGAACAATAACCATGTAAGCAAGAAATAACTGGAGTAATAACTGGGAAAAATGCCTCCACACAATTCTATACCCAGTAAAAATGTCCTTTAAAAGATGAGAAGAAATGAAGACTTTGTCAGCTGTCAGTATTTATTGTTATTTTTGGCAGATATATTCTATGAGAACTGTTCAAATTTAGTTGCTCATCCAGAAAGAATAAAATAGATGTCAGAAACTTATCTATAGAACATCAAAAAATCATAGATATCATTTTTCTTAGTTATATATATTTTTTGAGACAGGGTTTCGCTTTGGAGTTCAGGCTGGCTCTGAGCTCACTATGTAGTCCAGGCAAGCCTCGAACTCAGCAATCCTCCTGCCTCTGCCTTCCAAGTGTTGGGATTACAGGTGTGAGCCACCACGCCCGGCACTGTGGTATGTGGTATTGATGGCTGGTGGGCGTGAGTCCCCACGCCCAGCATTGTATGTGGTTACCGGGGATCAAACCCAGGACCCTGCGCTTGAGAGGCAGGCGCTGGAACCACTGAGCTAACCCTCTGGTCCTCTTAGTTACAATTTCTTAAAAGGAAAATTAACTCTACAAATTATTATTGTATGCTATACTAAAAATATTATAGTATATTGTGTGCAATCCATAAATGAAAAATTTAAATAACCTACTAGAGATTGGAAATAGAGTAATGTAGGCATTTATTTATAATGTGCACAAAACACAGTACCATTTAAAGTAGTAGTTCGGTTATTTTAAAAATGGGCAAGTGTAGCCTTAAAACATTTTTATAAACATATTTATCATACATAATATCAAGATTTAGGGTGATACTTTGATACATACATACAGCATGGCTTGATAACATCTAACCACCCTTCTTCATAAGTTTACAGATCCCTGTGAGAGACAGAGTGAATGACGTAAAAGAAAATCACAGAAAAAAATTCATTCAATTCCAAAATGGCAAAAGAAAAAAGGAAGTCTACTTGGGGTACTCATATCCATCACCAGGCCCAGCATCACAAAAAATCTCAAGTGTATATGAACCCTAACAAAAATGTTTCAATAATCTTAAAGCAAATCAGTTTCCTGTCTTGCTGATTTATAAATTATCAAATAAAACTATATTTTCTATAATAGTGTTTCAATAATCATGAGGAAAATCTGTTTCCTGTCTTATTTATTTATAAATTATCAAATAAAAATATATATGTTTTATATATATATAAACATATATATGGAAGGATCATGCTTTGACATGGCAGAATAATTAAATCAAGATGAAGAGTCTCGCTTTGTAGTTCAGGCTGGCCCTAAGCTCACTGTGTATCCCAGGCAATCCTTGAACTCAGCAATCCTCCTGCCTCTGCCTCCTGAGTGCTGAAATTAAAGGTGTGAGCCACACGCCTGGCACTGTGGTATGTGGTACTGATTGCTGGTGGGCATGAGTTACCATGCCTGGTATTGGTATATGTGGTTACTGGGGATCAAACCAGGGTCCTTGTGCTTGTAGGTACCAGAACCACTGAGTTAAATCTTTGGCCCAAGATGATGAATATATTAACAAACTTACTTTCTTTTTGTAGTGGAAACAAAATCAACATGTTAAACATAAACAATTGTTATTAACTATGCTCATTGTATTTTACAACAAAGCTCCTCTAACTATACAACCTCCACATCAGAAATTGTGGATTTTAAGAATATCCACATCTCCCCAATCATGTCCTTAACAACCATGTTTCCACTATACTTTCATGAGTTCAGTGTTTTTGGATTTCATGTGTGTGACTTCATACAATATTTATATTTCTGGTGCCCACCTCTTTCAGTTCTCACATATCCCCCTGGTTCATGCATATTGTTGCAAATAACAGAATTATTTTCTTTTTAAAACTGATACCTAGGATAATGTGTTATATATTCATATTTTCTTTATGTATCCATTGATAGGTGCTTGAAAACTGATACTGTGAATATGAAAAGCAAATCTAAAACTGTAGTTGAAGATCTCAACATAATTCTCTGATTAACAAGACACGTAGGCAAAAAGTCACTGAGGATATAGATGCATTGGAAACACTGTCATTTATAGAATACTCAGCGTTAAAGGAATAGAATATACACACTTCATGAATGCCTATGAAACTTTCACTATAATAATACTCTGTATCAATAAGATAAAATATGACACTTTTGGAAATCAGGAATTATACTAAGTGTGTTGGCAGGAAATTTACTTTCTAAATACGATTCTCCAGATAAAGAAACCAGGGAAAACTGCAGAAATGGCTAGTTTGAGAGCTGAGCAATAGAAAACACCATGTGACTTCCCAGCACCTAGGAGTTTCAGAGGCTAAAGAAACTAAAGTTAAAAAGGATAGATGTGTCAAAAAGGCTAATAAAAAACAATCAAAAAGAACTTTGCATGACTGAAGCAAAGATATCTTAGGCAACAAAATAAGTAGAATACCAGATTATAACTGAAAAGATTTAAAAGGCTATAGGAACATATTCTAATATAAATTGCATGACTTCAGTAATTAAATAACTAAATGATAATTAGCATAAAGGAATCTTCCTTTCAGAAGAATTTCAATGAGGACATTTAAGAGGAATGAGGGAATCAGAAAACCATCATTAGAAAAACAGTTATAAATACTTCAGGCAAGCACTACTGATGAAAGCTAAAATTGGCGGGAGAAACTTGAAAGAGAGTAGGAAATTTGCATATCCTTTAAGTGATTCCCCAAAATATCTTTTAATAACTAAGGTGGTTTCTACATATGTTTACAAATTATTTGATAGTTCTCACTCCAGGAGGTGGAACTCAATTTCTCTTTCCTTTACTATGGAATCAACAGAGTATCTCATTTGGAAAGAATAAAGTAAGAAAAGAATAACTTGCCAGCTAGGCATATAGCTCAGTGGTGCTATCCTGCCTCATGAGCACAAGGTCCTGAATTCGATCCTCAGTGTGGAAAAAAAAAAAGAATGAAAAGGAAAGAAAAGAAAAAAAAAAGCAAATAATAACTTTACAATGGAACACTCTGGCAGATGACATAATAAGCGATTGTGACTGACATGACCCTTATTTAGCTATTTTGATATCACGCACTCCAAAATATGATGAGATTTGAACAGAACACCACATTTCACAAAAATCCATAGCCACAATCTGCTAAACCGAAAATGTTACACAAAACCAATCTAAGAGTCAAACTACAAAATACTTAATCAGTTCTCCTCAGCAATGTCAAGGTCATGACAAGCAAGCAAGTGCTCAGAATCTGCCATGGAGTTAAGAAGACTAAAGTGATGTAAGAATTAAATTCTAAATAGTATTGTGAACATTTGTTTTTTTCTGAAAAGGAAAGGAAAAAAAAACACCCTGTTTTGAAACAGTGTTGTATTAGTTTCACAGTTGGGTGTTGGGCCACATGTTCAATGATTTATTTCATCTCTTCCTTTTTTAAACAGAAGTGGCTGCTTTTGCTAGTATATATTCCCTTATTCCTTAAGAGTAAAATAAATGTAAAGCTACTTATATTGTTAATAAAATGAAGATCTCTTTCTCCACCTCCTTGCAGTAATTCCCAATCGCATGACTGTGTGTGGCCCACAACACCTACATTAGTGTAGGTGATTACAAGGACCTTCCTTAAGAGCAGCAGCGTTCTGTTCTCTGCCTATCTACAGCAGGCCACATGGCACACCGCGAGGTCCAGTTTGATGTCGTACCCCAGGCATAACCGAACATACACCTGCCAGACTTCTCGGTTCCTTCCAGCATTGGAAACTGCCACATGGTCCCTGAGTGGATTCCTATAGAAGAATTTTCCTTTGTTTTAAGTCATTATAAAGTAGCTTTTCTTTCCTTCAATATGAAACTAAACCAACTGACGCCTGTTGCTTTGTAATTGTTTCATTTTTCATTTTATTTGTTCCTTCTTCCTCAATAATTCCATGAGCTCCTCAAGGGACTATTGTACGTTCAGAAGGGCACAAAACTCAAAAACTTTATTCCATTGTAATAATAAGCTCAAATCTCTGTGTCGTCGACCGCGGAGGTCACTGCAGAGCAGAGGCCCCGAAAGGCAAGGTGAGGCCCAGAATCACCACGCAGACTCCGAGAAGTTTTCAGAGAACACTTCCGCTTTGAGAATTACCTGTACTTGTATAGAGAACAGAGAGAGGGTGTGGCTACAACGTGGTTGCATCTGACTGGTTGATCTAATATGGTTAGCTTTGATTGGTTGGCTAGCGTAGCCCAGCTGAAACCTTGTTGTGACGTTATCTTCTAAATTGGCTCTGGGTGTGTTGGGGGAGTGTCCTCCAAAGATTTCTGGTGAGTTGATCCACACAGCGCAATACAATAGCCTGAGTGCCTCGGAGAAAAAGCCGGATGCTATTGCTATCACCTGTGGCTTCTCCATCCTGTGACACCTGTGGGAAACAGCCCACTAGCTTTCCTCACCCAGGCGCTGCTGGTGCGGACCCAGAGTCCTGCTGTGTTCTCCTTGAACCTGGGGAGAACAGGATGAGTGCAGAACATGGCTAGCTCTTGGATAAGCGAAGGAGTCATGACCCCACCAGCTATAGATAAGTCTCTACCCACAGGAGAGGGTGTGCTCAATCGCCATCTTCCTGAAGGGCTTTCGTACCTTGCGGTGAGAGGTACGTGTGGCGCACTTAACTCAGCCAGGCTCGAACTTTCCCTGCAGCTCTGATCCAAATACTAGATTTCTTGAGACTGGGACAAGGTAGTGGAACAACCAGATGGGCAAGTTGTGTATCTGTGAAGTTTTCCAGCACAGTTCTCTAGGCAATGTCAGACTGCTTTGTGTACAAGCATGACTTCTTGCACTTTGCGAGGTATTTAAAATCCACGTAGCAAATATTTAACTTCATACTAAGTTCTCTTTTAAGAACTCAAATGGCTATTTGTGTCCCTGTTCATATATTGATATGGCAGCATTTATTGATTTGTATGTTCTGCTTATCCCTGTGACATTAATCCTTATTAACACTAATGCAGCTTACCATAATTCTAATTAAGATTCACCAGGATAAAAATGAGATTGGGACAATTCTTATTTTTGCTTAAACCAGCTTGTCCATTTCCATTTGTTGGACTTTCCCTATTCATTTGTTGAAATTGTTGTCTTTCATTAACTCTATAAAGTAATGTGTCGTTTTGATAGAATAGTACCCAAGAAACTCAAATGGTAATTTTAAAATTCATTCACAGAAATAGAGAAAAATGAGCATGGAAAGACAATCAAACAGGGTTATTAATGCTACTAAGAACAACAGCAATTTTTAAAGCATTTTTCTTCATTTCTAGGGTTTTAAAATTTGGAATTATATTAGCTTTAAATTTACCATTGGTGGCAATAAATAGAAATGACTACATACTTTACATCTTAAAGGGTAGGTTCAAAGAGAGACTTTGTCCTAATAGTGTGTTTCTCAGGTATAAAATGAAATTCTGAAAGAATTAACATACTGTACTCTTATGTTTTACTTCTTTCAACTCACCAGAAGTGAGTTCCTTTTAACCTGATGGAATCCTGATGTATGTTTTCCCAATTATAGCCCAGTTATTTATTATCATTATTATTATGATGATGTACTGTCCACATTTATATCTGACTGGTAAATAGGGAGACCTTTTCTTTTTATAACAGCATCTACAGAGACACATAAGTAATGGATTCTACCACAACACTGGTGTCTACCATGTCACAAGTGAATAGAAATTTCTCAGTACCATTAGAATCTTAGGCTATTTCAGTCCATATATTGTACTATGACCCCAAATGTTATGCAGTACTGGATCATAACTGCATGGGGAGATGCACTGGACTTAATGAATACACAACATTTTATGATCTGATAGCATTAAAATTTATTCCCAGTTTGGCTATTATACATGCTAAGAAAGTACTTATCTAAAATATAAATTATTTTATTCATGTATGAGGATATTTATAAGAAAAATAAAGACGATTACCCTCTAGTTCAAAAAGCCTGATTTTTAAAAAAAAGTGAATGTGTAGTTATTGTTTCATTATAGCCAATAAACATGTCAATTTGTACTCCACTTACAGTTTATATAAATAAATATTCATTGCTTGCTAATCTCACCAATATTTCGTATTATATTTTGTGTTAAGGGTAAGATAAACTACAGGTAGTTTCTCCATGTTGCAATGTGAATCAAATTTAAGTCTATATTTCCTTTGCTCATTGTAGTTACTGATATATTAGCGTGTATGTGTGTGAATGTATGTACATTTGACATAACAGGAACTAAAACCCAGGATCTTCCCACTGTTGTTTTCCCAGCCCTTTTTATTCTTTCTTCTTCATTTATGATCTGGGTAAGTCATTTATTTCCCCAGGCATGTCCCACCATCCTCCTCCTTCGGCCTTATAAGTGCTCAAGTTAAAACCACACCTAATTTCATGTACTGGTCTTTTACTCCTTGATTTCTAAGTAATCAATTTATATATTAATAGCTATACTGAAGAAATTAATTCCTTTTTATGAGTTGCAAATATTTTATGGTTTATTGATGTTTCAGTTTATATACAGTTCAGGAAAGTTAGATATTTCTCTAGGATTAAATCTTTCTTCATGTTTCAAATTTTTACCCATTTGGCTATTACTTTAGTATCAACACAAAATGGAAATCTTACTTATTGTTTATTTAGCATAATTAATCATTTACCTCTCCAATTATACATGCAGTAATCTACTTTCCTGAATATTTTAAAATCTGTTTTTATAGGATATCAAATACTAATTTTAAGAACAATTATTATAAGCTAGGCCTGTGCTCAGAGCTTTGGGCATAATTCCTTTTATTAGTGTTCTCAATCGATTCTAAATTTCTGCATATATTTTCCTGTATGGAATTGGCTGTTACTAGTTTCTATAAGCCAACTGTTAAATATTAAGTATGTATGAGGGCAGTTCTTTAACACAATTTTTAAAAATTAAAGTATCACCATAAAATAAATTAAATTATACTAAAAGCAAAATTGATAAATATTTGTAATGTTTCTAGATATTTTATTACTATTTTACTTTGAGTGATAAAAATTCTAAATAATGATGAGCTGCTACAAATTATGTTTTCAAATTATGCATTAGTTGCTATCACATTTATAGCTTGGAATTCACCATAGCAGGAACATTTACATGATAAAATTACCAAACACCCTGGAAATCCAACGTTTTCCTCCTATATGAACCTGTTAAATATTTGCCAGCATAAAGCTGTAATTACAAATATTTCTGTTTGTGTATTTGTTATGTATATAGATATTAGTATACATGTGTATATGTATATAAATGTCCAAGTATTTATAATTTTTTAAAGATTTAAAGGTATTCTAATCTCTGTCAAGTTATCAGCTTTAACAACACATTTTAATTATAATAGTTTTATAGGCTATTTTAGTATTGCATAAGAAATCCATAGATTGTCTTTATTTACTTTCAGATATTTTCTTCTTTACATGTTTTAAAATTTTGCTTTATATTATCTTATTTTGATCCAGCTTTCTGAATAATACTGTACTATGCATTAACTAGGACTATGCAATGCTCCTGTATTACTTAGACAGACATGTTTATAATAGAGTGTTTGTACCCAAAACACAGTATGTTTGCATTCACCGATTGTTTTTCACTTTCCTCAGAAGCTTTCTTGTCTTCTTGCACTCTTTTTAAATCATGTTTGTGTTATTTGTTCCCAAAAGACTCGGCTAAAGTCTTCATTTCAACCTTCAGGTTATTTTTCTTCTGTTTTGTTTTGTTTCAAGTGTTGGCGTTGATAATGGGAGTAGTAAATCACTTGACTATTTTCTCTTTTTACTTCAATGGAATTGGTCTGCTTAAATTTTATTTTCTGGGATCAGCTCTAATAATTTTATATTTGTCATGAAAAATAGCTTATTGCGTGCATATTTTCAAATGTATTTAGCAAACCAGCCCCTTGTGCAGCCCCAGCCTATGCCCTGACACTTCCCTTCAGGAAGTCTTCCATCAGCATCTCCATCTCTTCCCTCTGAGGAAAGGCCTTTGTCTAAAGTGAGCCTCAGAACCTGCAAACCCTGGGGATTATCTAAAGACCACTGGGATCAACACCCAGAGACTGACACACGTTGCTTGTATGTCTCAGTTCTCTCACTCAATGGAACAGGTGAAGCTGACTTTTTTTTTTTT
>PVIC010059603.1:0-10073 GCA_004025085.1 Thryonomys swinderianus | reverse complement strand
TGGACCTCGTGCGGCCCTGCCTCTGATTTCCAGCACCAACGAGTGAGCAGAGATGGCTTAAAATACAAAACTTCAAACATACACGACAGGATAGAATAATAAAGTCCCACATACACAAGATTCAGCTCACACAGTCATCAAACGGCCAATCTGTTTCATCCATGTAAACTTCCATTGTCTGTCTGCACTGGGTCATTTCCAAGCGCGCAGGGGAATCCTGAAGCTTAGAAAGCTCCCACTCATTAAGAAGGTCTAGTTTGTCATGGGCAGTAGGCCTGCCGGAAATCTATCACCTGGAAATGTCTCAGCTTTCTCCTTTCAGCCCCCAAATCGAGGTGGATGGAGACAGCAGAAAGGGGAAGGGAGCCCGGCTGGAACAAGAGCCTCGGGGTGACAGTGGCTCAGCCTGAGCAGGTGTCCCGCCCACCCGTGACCTGCACCTAGGCCAGCCACAGCCTCCTCACGGCTGCCTGGAGCGCGGCGGCTTCTGCTTTAGGTTTCAGACGTCCAGAGAGAGACTTGTCCTGCGCCAGTTTATTCATTCATTTCCTTCCTCCTTCGGCTCCCGCCCTCCATTTCTTACTTTCGGAATAAGAGACCCCTGGGCTGGAGATTTAGTTCAGTGTTTCTGCCGCCTGCCTAGCAAGCACAAGGTCTCTGGTTCGATCCCCGGTAACCACATGCAATGCAGGGCATGGTGACTCATGCCCACCAGCCATCAGTACCGCATACCACAGTGCTGTGCCGGGCGTGGTGGCTCACGCCTGTAATCCCAGCACTCAGGAAGCAGAAACAGGAGGATTGCTGAGTTCCAGGCTTGCCTGGGCTTCATAGGGAGCTCAGGGCCAGCCTCAATTACAAAGCGAGATCCTGTATAAAAAAAAAAAAGAAAATTTATAAAAGGAAAAAAGAAAGAAAAGAAATAAACAAATGACAGCCCATCAGGGAGGGAGCAGTTTCCTGGCCGCTCATCTCTGTGGATGACAAAGAAATTTGCAGCCAGGCCACAGTGTCCTCTGTGTAGAGGAAGGCAAAAGAAGTGAGGAACTTTATATCCCAACTCTATCCTGTGTGGCTTCAGTTTGCCACACTATGGCAGTTCACTGGTTTTCTTTCCTCTTTTTTTTTTGAGACGGGGTCTTGCTTTGTAGTTCAGGCTGGCCCTGAGCTCACTATGGAGCCCAGGCAAGCCTGGAACTCAGCAATCCTCCTGTCTCTGCCTCCCGAGGGCTGGGATGACAGGTGCGAGCCACCACGCCCAGCCCATTTTTTAAACTTGCCAGAATGTTGATTCCTGCTCTGAGTGCAGGTGGCAGTCCTACTGGCAGCCTCATAGGCTGATTCACCTTTCTATAAAGTCTTATGTATATGTTTTGTTTGATTGACAAGTCCTCTTATTTCAGATTAATTTTGGCATCAGGATGTATGCTCCTCCTTCTTCCAGTTACCTGTGTTTTTAGCTGATCTTCTCTACATAGTGCCAATATAGCTCCTCCTCTATTCAACCATGTTGAATCTTCCTCAGCTCACTTAATTTTTTTTTTTTTGCTTTTTGAGACAGGGTCTCGCTTTGTAGTTCAGGCTGGCTCTGAGCTCACTATGGTGCCCAGGCAAGCCGCCCCGAACTCAGCAATCCTCCTGTCTCTGCCTCCCAAGTGCTGGGATTACAGGCGTGAGCCACCACGCCCGGCCACATTTTAAAAGCAAAGGTTGCCAGGCTGTATAAAACAAAAAGCTACTTTTTTCTTTCGCATGTACATCTTTGGCCTGAGAATACAAAAAAGGTAAAAAATTAAACAGCAGGGAAAACTGTGCTATTCAAATATAAACCAAGGAAGGTTGTAAATTTTAGCTCCAAACAAGATAGATGTTACATAAAAAGCACCACTTAGCAAAGAGGATCAATTCATAAAGACAACAGTCTTAATTCTCCAAGGAAAGGTTTAAATTTGTGTGCATGAAGAAATAGTTTCATGTCAACACATTTGAAAATTTAGATGAAATAATCAAATTCCTTAAAATACAAAACTTGCCCAAACAGATTCAGGAAGAAAAAGAGTACCTGAAATGCTTTTAATCATTAAAAGAGCTGAATCAAAGACCTTCCCTTGATGAAAACAACAGGCCTAGGTACTTGGATCTCGGAGTTCTACAAACACTAAAGAGATAAACAGTTTTAGTCTTCTATAAAATCTCCTCTAGAAAAGAAAAGTGTTGATACTGGGCTGGGGAGGTAGCTCCCTGGCAGAGCACCTGCCTAGTGTACCGAGTTCTGTAACTTGCCAAGCAGAAAGTTAATGTTGCTTGATTCATTTAATGAGGTTAATGTAACTTTGATACCACAAGGTAAAACTGAAAGGAAAACTACTTTTCATTTTCACTCATGAATCTAGATTTGAAAATTCTTTTTCAGTATTAATTTTTGTTTTTAAATTTAAAAAAATTATTTTTTAGATTTGAAAATTCTAAAGAAACTATTGAGAATAGACAGGAACATCTTTAATGCTTCTATTAACAAATAAAACTGCAGTATTACGCTAATGAGGGAACTGTAAGAGACTTTTCTGTTGAGACTGGAAACAATACAAGATTGACCTCTGACCCTATTTCTGAGCAATATTAACCACCCTGGTTACTAAGTGATGACTAGTGCCATGAAAAAGACAAATTATAAGGGTGGAAAAGACATAAACAGAAATGTCCTTATTCAGAGCTATATAATTCTATACCTAGAAAATAAATCTACCAGGAACTCATCAGATATAATAAGGACTTTAGTAAAGTTACTGGGAAAAAATTTTTGTGTATTTGAGACAATAAAAATTAATTGTACTTTTTCATAGCATAGAAAGTGAAGTTGCCAAAAGAATGAAGAAAGCTTTCCCAAAGTATCACAAATAGTAAGGAACTAAAGGATGTACATTCCTTCTATTGGGAAATCAAAGTACTGTATGTATAAGAATTTTGCCAGGTTGGGCCAGAGGGTTAGCTCAGTGGTTCCGGCGCCTGCCTCGCAAGTGCAAGGACCTCAGTTCGATCCCCGGTAACCACATATAATGCTGGGCATGGAGACAGGCCCACCAACAATCAACACCGCATACCACAATGCCAGATGTGGTGGCTCACGCCTGTAATCCCAGCACTCGGGAGGCAGAGACAGGAGGATTGCTGAGTTTGCGGCGGCTTGCCTGCCCCATAGTGAGCTCAGGGCCAGCCTGAACTACAAAGTGAGACCCTGTCTCCAAAAAGCAAAAAAAAAGAATTTTTCCAGGTAAAGAATCTGAACCCAGCAGCTTTTCGGTGTCTGTTTCCATTCTGGTTACAGATGTTCTCCACAGCCTTGTGGCTTGCACTGCTTCTGATGAAAGACTGTTGTCTTTATTTTTTTTGTTCCTCAAGACATAATGTCATACAAGGAATTTTTCTTTATTATCAATTTGCAGAAATTCAGATAGGATGGACCCTGGCTTGGGCTCTTTATTCTGTTTGAGATTCATCGAGCTATATCTTTCATCAAATTTGGAAGCATTTCAACTATTAATTCTTTAGTATGCTTTTCTGGTTTTCCAGTGCTCACCTCTCCTAGGACTGTCCCCTAGTATCCCACGGACATGTCCATGTCTGTGTTCATGTTTCTGTCTCGTGGGATGGCATCTTCTGACCTGTCTTCATCTTCAGTACTCTCCTCCTGCTGTCTGATCTGCTGCTGTCTCTGGTCAGCTGTGGTTGGATGAGAGTCCTGATTGCAGGTGGGACCTTTAGTCCTACAGTCAGTGTCCACTACTCATGCTTCTGTCTTCATAAATGGCCACTTCAATCTGAACATTTGAAGTCCTGGCAGGGTGTGGTGGTTTGCCCCTATAATTAATACCAGCACTCTGTGAAACTGGGGGAGGAGGACCAAAAGTTTGAGCTCAATCTGGAAAATTTAGCAAGAATTTGAGGGTGGAGGAGAGGGAGAGGGAGAGAGAGAGATGGAAAACAAGGTAGGGATGTAGCTCACTGCAAAGGCCTTGGGTTCAATTGCCAGTACCACCAAATTTTTTTTTTTTGTCTCTCTCTTTCTCAGTGGGGTCTGTTGGAGAAGATGTTGGGGAACATGTATCTTCTTGTTCTGTTCTTGAACACTTTTGGAGACATTCTTCATACATTTTTCACACTGAGTGTCCCTCATAAGAGGATGGTATGAGGGCCAGGGATTTAGCTCAAGTGGTACTGCGCCTACTTTGGAAGCACAAGGGTCCAAGTTCAATCCCTGGTAACAAAAAAAAAAAAAAAAAGAGGATGGTATGTGGTGACAAACAAGCCAAAAGCTTTCCGGGGCTGATTGGCCCCCTAGGTTATTTATAGAGTTTGAACTGTTTCTTCAAAATGCTACCTATCAGGCCAGTTCCCCAGCCACACAGGAATCCAGGTCTGACATTGGCAGCTTCTGCCCTGGCTATAGTGTGGCTGCACAAATGACTTCCTGGCACTTGCTGTGGCCTTGTGGTGAACACGGGACTTGCCGATGGCCTTCCTGACACTTCAGAGGCTGTAGCACCAGGACCCCATCTTTCTCCCTCATGTGCACAAGTGTATAGGTGCATATGTATGTCTGTGTGGTGTGTGCATGAGTGTGTGTACACATGAGAGTGGGAAGGGTGACTAGGGACTGAACCCAAGGGATACATTCCCAACTGTTGGGAACATGTTTTGGGAGAAATAATTGGAAGGTCAAAATTGATCAGGCCTTCCTGGTGCAGATGGACTCTGGACTCAACTTACCTTCACCTTTGCTAACAACAAAGACTCTGGTCATCCCACATGCTGTGATGCTTCAAGGCTGAACTACTCCATTGCTGGTGTCTGCCCTGCCCAGGGGGATCTTCATCTGTATAATGTCTCTAGGACTATTGGAGGTGTCTGCCCTGCCCACAGCGCTGTTACATTCTGTTACTCAAGAGGTGCTGAATAAAAAGTGTGGTGAGCTGGGGCCTGGGGTCTTTTGCTACCCAGAGTAGCATGGATCAGGCCCAAACTTAGCCTCTGTGAACCTCGTTTCTGCCTACTTATTAATTATTATTTCGCCATGTGCCACCGACTCGCAGGAGACTAGAACCTAATGAAAGGTTCCGGTTACGTTCCCTTCCCCTGGTTCCCACATTTGGTGCCCATCGTGGATTTAAATCGGATCTACTTCTGAATTCACCTGTGAGACATGCTCGAAGTAGAACAGACAACACACGGATCTCCCAGGACGATTCCGGACGTAGACAAGGGACACCAGTGGTAAGTGTGTCCAGCTGGGAGTAATCATCTATCTTTGCTGAGTAAGAAATATGGGTCTATCTCTGTCATCAGCTCAGGGTAACTTTGTCAAATTGCTTAAGTCACTGTTAAAGCAAGCGGCATATCAAGTACCAAAGAAAGATGTGAGAAAATTAGTACAAGACATAGAATTATATGCTTCATCTTTTCCCAAGGAGGGGACACTTAACTTAGTAACATGGGAACGTGTGGGAACTATTCTTCATGAAGCCAGGCAAAGAGGGGATTGTCTTTCCCCTCAAACCTTAAACACTTGGGCCTTGGTCTGTTCTGTGCTCACACTGTCTCAGTTCAGGAGACTGTGGGTACCCCTCCTCCCACTTGCTCCTCTGCCCATGTTTCCCAGTGTTCAGCTTCTTCACCCATTTGCTTTCACCTTACTGCAGCTTCAGCCCCTTCCGAGAACTCTAAATCAAGAGCCCTGCAGCTGCCTCAGGTGCCACACACAGGTCTTGCTGTTGCCCTCCTAAAACAGGCTTCTAAGGCCACTTCCTACCGCCGTACTGTACAAAGGCCACTTACAGTGGACAAGGCTGTTAAAGACCCTTTGTACTTTCCTATTTCACTTCTGCCTGACCCCAACAACCTGGAAGTTGACATGTATTTCACAACTCCTTCGATTTTAATATCCTAAAGCAGTTCAGGGAAAGTGTGCTGAGTAATGGTGTCCAAAGCCCCTATACACTGGATTTATTGGATAATATACTTCAGACTTATTCTCTAGTTCTGCATGATGTCTTTCATCTTGCAAAAACATGCCTGTCTCCTGCTCAGTATCTCCATTTTGAGGTAGAACTGCGCCCCTTAATTAGGGAACAGGCTCATAAAAATGCTCAGGGAGAATGCTCAGGCCAGAGAGGTTACTTCTGATATGCTCTCCGGCAGTGGTGAATTCTCAGACTTAAGCAGGCAAGCTGATTGCCCAGCATTGCTCTTTCACCAGCTAGAGAACCTCATGCAGAGGGCTTGGGCCTCTGTGCCAGTTGATGGTGTGCCGACACAATCTTTCACTCAGATCATACAAGGGCCGATGGAAACTTTTACACAGTTTGTAGCCCGATTACAACAAGTAATTAAGAGACAGATATCTAATACCCAGGCAGCAGATATCCTGATTTTACACGTAGCCTATGAGAATGCTAATCTAGATTGTAAACAGGCAATAAATCCTGTACGCTCTTCTAATAACCTTGGAGCATATATTAAGGTGTGTCAAAACATTGGCTCTCCTTCATACAATGCAGCCCTGATGGTTCAAGCCATCTCCCAACATTTACATGCTGCACATAACTCATTAAAGTGTTTTAACTGTGGGAAAATGGGATATTTCAGAAAAAACTGTAAAATCAAAGCAGCTTTACGAACTGACTAAAGCTATTAAATCAGGCATCCAAAGAGAGTAAGTTACCACCTGGCCCTTGCCCTTGCTGCAAAAAAGGCATTCATTGGGCTAAGGCCTGTCATTCCAAATGTGATAAGGATGGCACATTATTGCCAGGGAAACAAAAATCACACCCTTCCCTGGGCTTACAAAATAATAGGGGGTCAAGGTCAGGGGACTCCAGTCCCTCTGAGCCAACAGTACCCAGTTCAGACCCATGCATAAGTATGAAACCAGATGGCATAGGTCTCCAGAGTGATATCTCTTCCCTCATCAGGGGAACACTCGGGAGCTCAGTATTAGATCTCTCTGCTACTCAGAGAGTTCACCTGTCGGGAGGTGAGGCTCCTGTATCTGTCCCTACAGGAATTTATGGACCCCCCACTACCTGGAACAATTGGTTTGATACTTGGGAAGTTCTCTCTAACTTTGAAAGGCATTACTGTTATTCCAGCTGTTATTGACTCTGATTATAACTGAATTGTGTGTTCCTGTTAGTTCTACAGGACTTTGGGTGATAGAACCAGGAGATTGTATTGCACAAGTATTGCTTTTGCCAAAACCAAAATTAAATAAGGCTAACCTTAAAGATTCCCAACAAAATCCTCAGCCACAAATTTCTCATGAGGTTTATCTCACCCAACAGATTTCCAAAAACCAGCCCATGTGCAAAATTAAATTAAATGGCATATTCTTTACAGGGTTAATAGATACAGGTGCAGATGTATCCATCATATCCACATTGTTTTGGCCCCCAGCTTGGGGTACAAAACAAGTTAAAACATCATTGGTGGGCCTTGGTACCCCTCAACAATCTCTACAAAGCTCTATACCTTTACCTTATGAAGCACCTGGTGGTCGGATGGGACACATTTGTCCTTACATACCTCCCATACCTGTAAATTTATGGGGCAGAGATTTGTTAGAAGAATGGAGAGTTGTAGTGACTACTTTGTCCCCTGAAACTTCAGCGGCTCAACAAATGATGTATAAAATAGGATATGAGCCAGGAAAAGGATTAGGAAAGCAGCTTCAGGGCAAAATGCAGTGTACAGATCAGCAAGAAAAAAACAGTAATTTTGGAATTGGATATGATCAAAGCTTTTTAGTTGGGGCTATTGAAAAGGTTTATCCACCCAAGGCAGCTTTGCCTTTGGAATTGAAATCAAATGATCCCATCTGTGTTAATCAATGGCCCCTAATACAGGAGAAACTAACTATTTTAGAGCAATTTCTATCAGGGCATCTCAAGGGGCATTTAGAGCCACCTGTGAGTCCTTGCAACACACCTGTCTTTGTTATTCCTAAGAAGTCAAGCAAATGGACTTGGCTTCAGAACCTATGGATGGTATATTTAACACATTGTGTGGATGAGACATTCATCTCAGTAGGTACTCTACAGCTGCTTTTACAGGCCTTTGCTGTTGCAGAGAAGGGCGTACTACACTTTGGATTGTGCATAGCACCTCAAAAGTTCCAAATATCTGAGCCTTATACTTACCTGGGTACTTTGGTATCAGAGCAGTCTCTTAAGCCACAAAAGATACAATTTAGAAAGGACAAATTAAAGGTACTAAATGATTTTCAAAAATTATTAGGTGATATTAATTGGATTAGGTCTAAAATAGGGTTACCAAATTTTCATTTGTAGAATTTGCATGAAATATTACAGGGAGATTCTGATTTTAATTCCCTTAAGATATTAACTCCAGAAGCACAAAAAAGGTTACAACTAATAGAACAAGCCATATATTACCAACAGGTTTTTGTATTAACTCTAACTATCCAATTTATTTGTTTGTTTTTAATACCTCCCATTCACCTACAAGTTTTATAGAACAATGCTATGAAAAGCAAATCTTTACCATGAAATGGCTGTTTTTATCTAACAATAGTCCATCATATGTTAATAGATTTATTCAAAATTTCTTTCTTATTTGGCATGTTAAACATAATACTGGTATTTCATATAATCCACAAAGATGGGCCATAGTAAAAAGAGCCCATGCCAATCTCAAACATCAGTTGCTTAAACAATCAAAAGGAGAAAGTCAGCTGCCTCCACAAGCCCATTTAGATCTAGTTGTTTTTGTACTTAAGTTTTAAAATCCTGCAGCAGATTTCATACAACTACTGGCTATACTTCATTGGTATATAGATGCCATGGCTAAGATCCAGAAACCACAAGTCCTTTGGAAAGATGTCCAAACAGGTAAAATGAGTGACCCCACTGCTTTAATAACCTGGGGGAGAGGCTTTGCTTGTGTACTGACAGATACCAATAAAACCTTGTGGCTGCCTGCCTGGAATGCACAACCATGGATCATGCTGGTGGAATCACCAACATGTCTGAAAACAGATGACAGCACCCCTGTTGAGACTGATGGTTCATCTGCACCAAAGCTACCCACCTCACCTGGGATGACTAACACAGCCATCGCAGGACCAGGACCAAGAAAAAGTCCAGGACCAAGACATCACCTCCAGAGGGAGAACAAGCATAGATTCATAGGCTAAATATAAATATATATATACTTAGGGGGGTAATTTAACAATGTTCCTTACAGGTATAAAGCACTTTTCTTTTCTCTTGATTCTAATCATAAGATATCTCTGTTAATTGGCCTAGAGCAAGTTTTTGATTGGTCTTAATTACAATTAGAAGCCTAAAAATTATACAAGAGATATTATAGTTCAGTTTGGCCAAATATATTTGAGTGCACTCTAATTTTATAGATTGTCTTATATGTTTGTCTGTTTATATGTTTGTCCAGTTGTGCAACTTGTCTAATTGTTTTGTTTGAGCTCAAAATAATTTTTCTTTTGATCTTTAAAAAAATAATTTTCTTTTCCTACAAGATAAACACCCATAATTAACTTTCAGATAAATGTTATTAAAGGCATACCTTTCTTTCCATAGGTTGCTAGTAATGCTCAAATATATTTTATAAAAATACTATGTTTTCCCTTAATTGCTATAATCCAAACAAGTTTTATCAGCTACATACACAGTACTTATTGCCACAATCTGTTTTTTCCAAATTATAAAAAGAAAAATTCTTCCCTTTCGAATAAAAACCCTTGAAGTTTGGGACTGCTAAATGGAACTCCCCTTGGTGAACAGAGGAGCAGCTGCCCAGAAAATAATTATTCTGGTCTTTGATCACTAATGGGACCACCAGTACTTTCACAACCTTATGAGAAACTCATCCCAACAAGTATTGTCTCAGTATTATTACAAATTGGTTACATTGGTACACATCAAAGGATTAAGGTCTACAAATGTTGTAAAATATTTACATTGGTAAAATTCTAAATGTATTATGTTTACATTGGTGATCTTCAAACTATTAATTAAAAAAAAAAAAAAAAAAAAAAAAAA
>PVIC010059602.1:0-10071 GCA_004025085.1 Thryonomys swinderianus | reverse complement strand
ACACCAAGTTTCCTATAGAAATATTCCACTCTATAAAAGCTGTCCTACTTTCTAGAGCTCATTTGCATCTACAGGTGTTCATGCCAGAGAGAAGATCCGGAAATTGTCTATCTGTGATCTATTGATTTCACTTATTAGTATATCCTCCAGGTGTCTCCATTTGCACCTAAATGGATCGATCTTGTCATTCTTTATGGCAGAGTAATACTCCATTTTATAAAAAAAACCACATCTTCTTTTCTTTCATTCTGACTTTTGTTGCCAGGTGTCACTGTTCAGTTCACGTCACCTGCCTGTTCCTGCCTAACCCACATCCATTCACAGAGTGATGCTTCAGGTACCGTTCGTTCTCCTGCAGTGTCTACCATGCCTTCTTGTCGCTCACCACGTACAGCTTCAGCTCCTTTGCCAGGATCTGGAGGCTCTGTGGCTCCACAGCAATTCATTCATCTCCCTTGACTGAGCATGCTCAGCTATCATTATAATTTCTTGGCGCGTGATGGCTCATCTGCATTCTGGGTTGAACTGAACACAGACCCACAATCAAAGTCCATGGCAGTAGGAAGACAGAGTGAGCGCTGCTGGGCTTGGCCTGTGAGCCGAGGACCATCGCTGTGGACAGCGGGGCCCCTCTAGCAGCTCCAGGGGTGGCTCGGGGCAGATCGTTGTCTGCAGACTCAGAAGGATCCAACCTTCTCCACATCATTTTCACACTTCTGCCCTCTGAAATTGTAAGACAACACATTTTTGTTGCTTGTGCCACACAGTTTGTGGTACTTTGTTATGAACCCCAACAGACCAGTATCAGCTGAGGGGAGTAGCTTCTGCCTTTTGGTTCAGCCATCTATGATTTCATCATCTTCTCCTTGAAGATTTCCCTGATAAAGTTTTTTTTTCCTTTTTAAATTGATTTTGTGGTACATTTTATATATACATTGTGATCACCATTGACACTGAGAATTTGTACTGGTACATGAAACAACTTACTCTCATGTTTCCCGTTCTCCTGCGCTCCTTATAACCCCTGTCCCTTTATACTATAAGCTTTGTTTCTGAATTCACTGATAAACTTATTACACAGATTTAATTCGCAAATCCTCTTATGTTACATGATTGATCAGTACCTTACTCGGTACTGGTTCATTCCAACTGTTCAACTGTGCTTTACTTTATTACATACTGTGCATTAGTCGACTCAGAAATGGCTCTTCATAAGTCTCCAGCAGCAGTAACATAAGTGCCTTTGGATCACAGACTGATTATTTTCCTTGAGTTTTCTTAAACTTTTGAAACAGAGGCTATACCAGGCCTAAGAAACATTTGTGCAGGGCTGGGCTTTAGCTCACTGGGCCTGTGTCTGTCTCCCAAGTGCAGCGTGCTCAGTTCGATCCCTGGTACCAGGAAGTTGATGTAGGGAAGTGTTGAGATGCGCTGACCCTCCAGACACCTTTAGGCTGCTGCATCATTCAAGAATGACTCAAGACAATTGAACTCATTGAGCTATCTTTATATTGTGCCTAAGAAAGTCTAATTGTGATATGGATTTTTTTTGCAGCTAAAAAAGGATTTGAAAACATTTAAATGGCTATACATTTGAATTTAAAAGAAATGTATTCATGCACGATGTTATTTATTTAATGTGTGCTGCTCAGTAATGTGTATTAAATAGACATCAAGACTTAGAAGTGTTCCCTTCTCTGCCATTTTATCAAACATTTTTAACTTTTACCTAAGACATTAAATCTACCTACCTTTCGCAAACCAACTCACTTAAAATGTCTGGTATGCAGAAGCTATTAAGTAAATGCCAGTTGAATCTGCAGGTTGGAATCTTTAAAACTACATTTTAATACCTTCCACAGGCCAAATATAGCAAACTCTTGAACATAAACTATAAATTATTTTTAGGTAGCCATATTTAGTGTCTATTTTCTTTTTTCTTTGCCCCTTCAGATCAAGGAAATATTGTCTCATTCTCCCCTTTTCTGTCTTTTTAATGCTGTCCTTTGGTTAATGATATCTTTTCTATTGTTCTGCATTTCTGGGAATTCTAGACTGTATGAAAAGTAAAATGATCATATAACCCAATGAAAAACAAATTATTAATATATTATTTTCTTTTGTGTATTCTTCACTGTTACCAGTTGTCATTGGGGCTGTTAGTAAAAGTAACATAACTACTAACAACTGTGCAGTGCACTGGAAGTGTTCAAAATGCCTTTCACTCGCATCGCCCTATTTCACTTGGCTCTTGCGGTGTGGGCATCGCTGTATTCTCCCGTTTTCTAGCGGAGAAACCCGAAGAATTCCCAGATCAACTGTCTCGTCCCGAATCGTTTTCCCAGACAGCGAGTGGTAAACACAGGCTTCAAATTTAGGTTGTCTGTCATCAGACACTGCCTGTTTTTTTTTTGAGACAGGGTCTCGCGTTGTAGTTCAGGCTGGCCCTCAGCTCACTATGGTGCCCAGGCAAGCCGCCGCGAACTCAGCAATCCTCCTGTCCCTGCCTCCCGAGTGCTGGGATGACAGGCGTGAGCCACCACGCCTGGCAATGTGGTATGTGGTATTGATTGCTGGTGGGCGTGAGTCACCACGTCCAGCATTGTATGTGGTTACTGGGATCAAACGCGGGACCTTGCGCTTGCGAGGCAGGCGCCGGAACCACTGAGCTAAATCTCCATCCCACTGCCTGTTTTTTTTAAGGTCTCTTAATTTACTTACTAGGCACATAATTATCTTTTGTAAATGAGAGTGGTATATATTTTTGTTTAGAAAGACTTTTTAACACATTTATATAAAAACAAAATGTTTCTAAAAAGGGGACAAGTTTGTTGTTCATCCAGAAAGCAGTTTATTGGCATAAGAGAGACTGTGCTATGATGAGTTAATCCCACATGATCTCCCCCCACCTTGGGCCCTCTTTTTCTTTTGTTTTCCTTCCTTCCTCCTCTTTCCCTTTCTCCCCTCCAGCTTTCTCTCCCTTTCTTTTTAGCTGCTTTCCATCTCACAGCTAATTCATTTAGTCATGAATTCCTGATGTGGCCCATGCCTGTATACCATTAACTATGAAATACAGAAACAGCCTGACAGGATTCTTTTAATAGTAAAATGGGGATAGTCTCACAGAGTTGCTCCAAGAGATAGTAAGAGGAAGATGTAGAATGAGCTGAATTCTTTGCAAACCCGGCACCAGAGTCCCTCCTGGAGCTAATGGGAAGCTGGCTAACAGAGCTGGGATAAATAATCTAGAGAACCGAGCCTTATGGGATTAATTAGAGAATTCTAGCAGATGCTGCGGCTCTCAGAACTGTAGTTAATGATGCACTCTCCGTGGTGTGTTATGATAGAATTTCTTAAATTAAAAAAAGTCCAAGGATACTGTATTGGCCATGGTTCTCCAGAGAAAAAGAACTGATATGATTTATTATTATGAGGAATTGGCTCCCATGATTATAGAGACCGAGCAGTTCCAAGATCGGCAGTTGTCTGGCTGGGAGTCCAGGAGTTTGGTTTCAGGATGAATCCAAAGGCCTGAGAAGCAGAAGAATCAATGCTATAAATTTAGTCTAAGGGGAGGAGATCAAAGTCCTAAGTCAAACAGGCAGGTGAAGTTTCAGGGTGAGGTGGTTGGATGCGGCTCACTGATGTTAAAGACAGATTTGCGTAATCTAAAGATTCACATATCAATCTGTTCCAAAGAGACACATAGAATAACTTGTGACCAAATGGCTGCGTTCATGGCCAGTTAATTACCAGAGAAAGGATGTAGGCAGGAAAGACAGACAAAAAAATGAATAAATGGATATTTGATGTTTCCAAATATAAATTGGCCTTTGAATGGCATCATCTATCCATCTAACCAAATGAAAAATTTCCCACATAAAACAACTGTGGAGAAAATATTAACGTATTATTAGGCCTTGAGGCACATATTTACAATGCTGAGGAAACAGTGAGCCCTTCCCCCACAACCCCCCTTCTCTCATCCACTCTTCTTATGGAAGTTCCAGAAATCTCTGGGCTCGTTTATCATTTCCTCTTTGCGACGCCTTAGCCTCCCCTTCCTCAGATATAAAAGCAATTTCCAGTCATTTGTAATCCTGAATGCTATGAAGATATTCCAATCAGAGGTGAGGGAGGGAGCTTTTATTTATTGTTTTTTAAGTTAAAGCAAGGGTCTCTTCTGATATGAAAGGACATTTACATTTTAAAACCAAATGATAAAAAGTGAAACTTTTCTGAATTTCTTGGTATGCATGATTTCTCATCTAAAACACGCAAAATTTCTTATATTTTGGAGATGGGAGCATTTTAAAGTAGAAAAAATGTTGAAGAAACAAACAGTAATATCCACACACTGTCCCTTTTAATGAAAATAATCACTTTTTTCTGACTTTCATGGTCAATTTACTTCTTTCTTAAAGGAACAAAACTCTTAAAAATATTCATATTTAAGTCTATTGGAATTCCTGATTGCACTGAATGATGTATGGAATGGAAATAATTATATAATTAATGATATATCTACAGTATATATTAAATATTTTGTTCATTCTGGGGGATGTAAAGGCCCGTGGGCATTTATTTATGGTTGGCTTCTATCATAGGACTTCAGATATAGAATCTTTTTTCAATATTCATTTATCTGCAGTATATTTTGAGCATAAATTTTGTGCCATGCCTAGAAATTGGTACTAGTCACATAGGCATGAGCAAAATCTTCCTAAATTCCTCTTCTCATAAGCTAATTTTCTAGCAGAGTAACTTTTAAATGTCAGTTTTCCTGATACAGATGGAAATAAGAATTTCAACTGATGGCTTTGTGCTTTGTTAAAATTAGTAGCCATTTTTTTGTATTCTTTTCATATTTTTAAAAGAACCCTTTTGCTGACTATGTGGACCAGCCCACCAACATGAGCCACCACCTGGGAACCTGTTAGAAATGTAAGATCTTGTGCTTTATCTCAGACTTACTAAATCAAAATCTGCTTGTTAACAAGATGTCTAGACAATTCTTAGGCATACGAAAATTTCAAAGGCACTAGTTTAGACCATAGAATTTATTAATTTATGATTTCAACAGTCTGGTTTCCCTCCAACATATTGTAGCCTTATAATCATCTGGAGAGAAATTTTAGGGTTCACATTCTCAAATTATTTTCATCACTATACAGTGCAGTTACCTAATATTATTTCTTAGTGCATAAGTCAAGCTGTGTCAAAATCTCTTGAGAATCTTGGGGAAAATACACTTTACTTGATAACAACTTTAGTTCTTTTTAAGTAACTCAGGGTTGGGTTTCAAAGTTTTAAACATTTCCCAGAAAATTCTTGTCCAAATAAAAATCTGAGAGGGACTTTTCTAGTCCTAACTGATGCAATACTAAGGATGAATTTACAACAAAAGAAAAACATTTTGTTTGAGTCTTTAGTTAGTATATCCCTGCCTTGAAACATGAATTACTTACCCAGTGGTTGTATTTTTCTGTGTGTCATAGTTGTTGTAGTTTAGTTTAGTTTAGATGTTGTAGTTTTAGTCTAAACTAAAACTCTTGCCACTTTGGCCCAGATAATCTGTTCTTGTTCTGTGCGTTGTGGGACATTTAGCATCACCCCTGGTCTCCACCCACTAGACGCCATAGCACAGCTTTTCCAGCAAAATTGTGCTCTCAGTTCTGACAAAAATATCTCAAAACACTGCCAAGTTCCCCCTTAAGGGTGCAACTCCTCCTAATGGAGAATCTTAGTTTAGACAACATAAAGGAAAGAAATGTGGTTTTATGCATGATGCCCACTTCCAGTATCCATATTATATGGTTTTTTGGGGGGCTTTTAGTTTTATACCAGTGGTGAAAAATATCTTATGCATAAGTGCTGTCTGGTTCTGGGAGCTAGTTTTCACATTCTGTGGCAAATGAGACACAATGCAATAATAGAAAAGAAGAAAGATGTACATTTACAAAGCTATATTGTTAGGGTTTAAGCCCAAAAAATAAAACAGTATAATATTTTTCCATTTTGGAGTCACTTGGAACATGTGTGTGAGTCTGAAGATGCTTCACGGTATCTCAAGAGTTTCGTAGCTTTGAGGATGGAACTTCATTCAGAGGGATACTACAGGGACTCGAGGATCTGCATCAGCACTGCAGAGGCTTTGAGGACGTGAAGGAGGCTCAGAGCGTCCACTACTGTCGCGACCCTCGCTGATCCCGCAGAGAGAGCCGCAACCACAGAGTGCAAACTTGAGCTTTATTATCACCATTACCACCACCCACCACCACCCATCGGGTGCTTATATACATTCTCCTCGCGAGGCCCCTCCCATCGAGCACGGGCGATATAAGGCCTGCGGTCAGCTGGTTCGTATTAAGCAGCAGTCTCTGGCTTACTGCCAGCTGCCATCTTTGGGGAGCAGCCGTCACGGCCCACCACACACTACAGGGGCAGGGGAGTGGACAGTGACAGTATGTGTTGGTTTGGTCCTGAGCACATAGAGCGCCAGGGAGCACTCAGAAGGAACTCGGGAGACATCAGAGGCAGAGGTCAGACTCCTCAGCGACCAGAGATCGTTGTTTACGTCCTCTGTAATAGGACTGGATTTCTGGAGTGGCCTGAAGTTTTGTTCGGCCCATTGTTCTCACGTATCCTCCAGTTTGCATTTTTTTGTAGCACAACAGATAGAAACATTGACTGCTTTTCAGTGTTAAAGAAATATATACAATTGTTACCCTTTATCTGGCTGATATTGCTACTGAAAGTAAATCTGGTGAAATAACTTATTTTGTTCCCGTTCCTTGTACAATAGGAGTTATTTGAGTATGTACTGGGGGGTGGGGGGCACTTTGAATGTTGCTATGTGGAAGCACTTGTAATTGTTCTTATTAAATATGTTAGAAAAAATTGAAGGATTTAATAGGCAAATGATTATAAAGTATTTATACCACTCTAATAAAACAGCTTCATTTTTGGTAAATGAGTTCAGTTCTGATGTTATAGAAAGAACATTATGCAAAAAGCCTTATATCAAACTCTTACCCTCGCTGTTTACTGAGGGAAATTGTGTCTATCATTTATCACCTCTGAGTCTCAATCTTTTCGTCTATTAAAGAGAATTTAGTCTCGTGAGGTCATACTAAAGTGATTTTAAATAAGATTAAGTATATATAAATGTCTTCCAGAAAAATAAGCCCTTGGTACAAGTGTGTTATTAAAATTGTATTTTTCACATAAATTTATTATTGCCCATATGTCAGCCAGTTTATCCAACATGATTTTGTTTTTGGAACTGAAGAATTATAACATTAATTTATTGGAAATTTAAAATATCAGTATTCTTAGAGTTCATATAATGGTATTGTCTTATATTTGAAGCCAATTCTCATAAAATCTTCAGCTACTTCAGTAAGTAAGTTAACACAAATTATTTCCAAAACCAAACTACTTCATAAGCCAAATTCCTTTTTGGTCTGAATAATATTCCCACTAGCTCTTGGATATAGAACATGTGTAATTTATTCTAATTTTGTAAATTTTATGATAGGTTTTTAAAAGTAACCATGAGGATTTTGTTTTTGGTGTGTATACACATAAATGAAAAGTAAGTTAAAATGCTTGATAATTACCTCTGCATGGTGGGAAATTAGTATTAGAGGAAAAATGGTTAGAAATGAGCAATTCATTCTAAACAAGTCTTTTGCAGGTGCCTTATGTGAAGCAGTCATTCTTTATCATTTTTGTTTCATTAGAGAAATGGAAATTATTAGGGAAAAACTCACTTCCCTAGGAAGGAATTCATTTGAAGTGACGTATAAAGTTTCCCTTGATTAACAATTTTTTAAAAAATTAATAATAGAAAATATTTTTTGCAACTCAAGCTTAAGGTCAGGCATACAGGAAGATTAAAGAATAAGTTCAAGCTTTATCTTTCCTTCAAAGAAATCTAAGTCACAGGTTAGAGTTATATTTGCTAAATATGCTACAGTTAATTAAGAATTGGTTGCTTAAAATGAAACACAGGTATTAGTATTCCTTTTACTACTTATTCTTTCTTCATCAGCTTTCAAAAGGAAGAACCAATTCTAATATATAGTATGACAATAATGTTCATAAACATATGTAGGAAAAACACTTAACGTAGGAACTAGAAGGTTAGATATGCTTAATTACAATAGTTTAGCCAGAAATATGTAAGAATTGTAAAAATAAAGCCAATCTAACTTTAATTCAGTGTTCCTAAGATATGTTGGAGAGGACTTTTAAGAATTTGTGATGATGGTATGAAGAACAATGAAACAACGTGGAGTGAATTTTAGTTTTAGTGTTAGTAAACTGAAAAGAAATAGGAGTACATTTTTAGGAGATAGTGATAAGAACGCATTGTAGAAAGCAGGCTTCAATACAATGGATCTGACGTAGAAGATTTGTGTTATTTGATAGAGAAATACTTGACTTTTTTGGGCCAATAACTACAGTATAGCAAAAAGAGCACTCTGAGTTTCACACAGACAGTTGGGAAATTGGCATTGCCTTTAATGAACAGAAAGTGTTGCTGAAGAGGCATCTCTTATTCATTGGTATGATGTAAAAATAGATCTCTTGCATTTTAATAATGCATAAGAAGATATTCATTTTTACTTTAAATTTGAACCAGCTTTAATTCTAATTTAAAGTAATTTTTCTTCAGTGTGAAGAATGTGCTCCCAAAATAGGTTATTAAAATTGATAATTCCCTAAATAGAAATGTGATATTGAAGAAATGGAGCTGACTTCATAGAAATATATATAAATGCATACTGAATTGCTGTGAGATCATAGTTCCTAATTGACATTAAGCATTGATTAAAATTATCAAATTTGTCCACGCAATCTCATCAGTGATTTATATATAAACAAGCAACAGGGAACTGGAGAGACTACATGTCTTCCCTTAAAGCACTGTGGTAATGCTTAGATTAGTCTAATAACTCTGAGTGGATAGCAATGTGGGTACTGTTATGACTGAAATTCTTGTTTTCTGGCAAGATAAATATATATCTGTTAAATTAGTTTTTCAGATTTAAAAACAATAATTTGTCTTCTTGGAAAGAATGCTGTGTAACTTGATGAATTTTTGCCTCCAGCATGACAAGGCGATCCTTCATCTAAGCTTATCCATTCTTTAGTTTTAGTTTCAAGCAAGTTGGAATCAGCCAAGATGGCGACTAACCAGGCATGAATAAGCACAGACCAAAAGTGCAGACATAGAGACAGATGGGATCCTGGTGGCCAGAGAGGCTAGGGAAACTGCCCTGGAGGAACTGGAACTTCCAATGGGCCTTGAAATGTGAATCCGATGTAGATTGGCAAAGAAGAGTAAGCGAGGAAACAGTGAGACGGTTTGGAGGTTTTCTGCCACAGGAAGCACTCGTCCAGGAGTACAAGAGGGGACCAGACTGTGGAGGAGCTTGGGATAAGGATGGGGAATTCACCTCTAGGTTTGCCAATCTGTAGCGTGTAAATGCCATCTGAGAAACTTCTTAGTTTCAGCAGATTCTCTTGGCACTGGAAAGGGTCAACTGTCTTCACTCCATCTCTTTTTTTTTTAAATTGAATTCTTTATTGGTACAATTTATATACATCTCAAAATCACATATAACATTGGGGAATTTGTACCAGTCTATGACACAAGTTAATTCTCACTTTTACCCATATCCCTACCCACTCCCCCTCCTCCCCCCCTTATACATGCTCTTTTATTTTCTTTCTGTATCATATTTATTCCTTCCCCTCATCACATTCCCACACCAAGTTTCCTATAGAAATATTCCACTCTATAAAAGCTGTCCCACTTTCTAGAGCTCATTTGCATCTACAGGTGTTCATGCCAAAGAGAAGATCTGGAAATTGTCTACCTGTGATCTATTGATTTCACTTATTAGTATATCCTCCAGGTGTCTCCATTTGCACCTAAATGGATTGATCTTGTCATTCTTTATGGCAGAGTAATACTCCATTTTATAAAAAACCACATCTTCTTTATCCACTACTCCCTCCATCTCTTGATCTCTTTCACACTGAGAATGATCTGTCTCT
>PVIC010059601.1:0-10072 GCA_004025085.1 Thryonomys swinderianus | reverse complement strand
GGAGGGAGGGAGGGAGGGAAAGAAAAGAATAAGAAAGAAGGGAAGAAAGAAAAAGAAAGAAAGGGAAGAAAGAGGGAGGGAGGGAAGGAAAGAAAAAGAAAGAGACAAGAAAGGGAGAGAGGGAATGAAAGAATGAAAGGAATGGAAAGAGAAGGAAGGAAGGAAAAGGAAGGGAAAGGAGGGGAGGAAAAAGAAATGAAAGAAGGGAAAATGGGAGAGAGCAAGGAAGAAAGAATTATTTAAAGCATTCAGAAAGTAGATAGCCCCTTCATCTAAGGCAGAGTGTTACTTTTTAGGAGTGAGAGAAATAAAATCACAGGTTATAAAATTAATAAGTCCAATTCAAGTTATTTAAAATAAAGACTGAAATATAAGCATTCAATATGCCCTAGAAATAAAAAGAAAACACAGAATTCAAACATACTAAAGCAAAAATTTTAAAGACACCCTTTGAGGGAAAAAAATGTAATTCTTTAGATCAGGACACAGTAGGGTATGGAATATTTAAAACAATCAAAAATGTTGAAATATTTTCTGATCTATATTTTTATTAGTAAATTATGCAAAATAATGCACATAAAAGAGGAATATAGTAAATGAATTTAGATTGAACAGATATGATTCCATATAGTTCAAACTTGAATATTTAACAATTTTTAAATTTTGATAAATTAGAGGAAATATCTAGAAATTCAGAAAACAGATTTTAATGTTTGCTAACAAAAGTGGGTTACTAGTTCTACTAGGAATTTTCGTAAGAAAAGAATCAGATGGATACATTAAGATTGAAGAATAAAAAGTTATAGTGGAACTTTTCATAACTATAAACACTGGAGAGGGTGGGGATTTAGCTCAGTGGTTCCAGAGTCTGCCTTGCAAGCACAAGGTCCAGATTTTGATCCCAGGTAACCACATACCACAATGCTGGGCATGGGGAATCACACCCACTAGCAATCACTACTACACACTACAACGCTGGGTGTAGTGGCTCATGACTGTAATCTGAGCACTCGGGAGACAGGGGCAAGAGGATTGCTGAGTTCGAGGCCTGCCTGGGCTACATAGTGTGCTCAGGGCCAGCATGAACTACAATGTGAGACCCTGTCTCAAAATAATAATAATAATAATAATAATTTTAAAAATTGGAGAACCCTACCTAATAAACCCTGGAAAAGGAAAACCATGCAGTCTTTACAATGAGTTGAAGTGAATGTAATATACATGAAAACAAGTCTAGTGTAATGATGAAAGAAAAATTTCTAGTTACGAAAGTGTGAAAATAAAATGTATACACAAATATAATTCCTACATATATATGTAACATGAGCACATACATACACATGCAGGAATCTGTAGCATGTACAATCTGGAATAACACATATCAAGTTATTACACGCTTTTCTCTCCAGTGAAGAAGAATGAAAAGATTGATAAAATAAAAATTTATACTTTCCTCACTAATATGCTTTTTGACATGACATAAAAATGAAGTACTTTGAAATAAAGAACAACAAAAACTTTCTATTTTGAAAGAAATCTAAGGCTAAGGAAATGTAAAAATCTGACAATGACTGCCAATACTGATATAACCTTATGAAGTTTAACTTATCCATTAATGTAACAGCCAGAAATAGAATTTAACCACCTAAAAACCCCACCTGAAGGCTGGGGATTTAGCTCTAGTGGTACCACACCAACCTTGGACACACAAGGGCCTGAGTTTGATCTCCGGTACTACAAAAAAAAAAAAAAAAAAGCTGATAAATTGGTCAAAAAATGTTAAATGAATAGACCTTCTTAATAGTTAATTTTTATACTGAACTTAGTTCCTATTTCTATTTTACTCCAAGGATCCCTTGATTTTCACAATATTTTGCTATCATTTAGGATTAATATTTTAGAAGGCAGAAGCAAATAATGTTTTTCTCAAACAACATTGAAAGTGCATTAGATAATGGAAGGTATATGCATGTCATGATATGGAGTCCATAAAGAATAAAGAAAATCAACAGCATACTAAATATAACAGAGTTGGTTTTAAAAATAAGAATGCAATGATTAAAAAAAAATCAGGGAAAATGGAAAATTAGGGCCGGAATGGAATATATGTACTCAATGCTTAAAAGTACAAAAAAAGGTAAAACATGAAGTAATTGTAATTTTGGAAACAGACATAGATTTTCCCACTGGTGCCCTGTAACTGAGCTATATATGCCAGGCACATTAAACTGAGGACCAGCCCACCCTTACTACAATCTCTAGTCCTTGTAGCTGTCCATCCACTACAGCATAATCCCAGCTGCCAATCTGAAAGAAACCAGCTAGTCAGAGCAGACACAACCAACAGAAACAAACGTCACTCAATAATGCTCAGCGGCTCTGTGTTCATGGACAATTTCAAACAGTATCTCTGTCTAGAACATTGATGTGCTCATTCAAAACACCTCCATCTCTGACTACTGGAAATGAGCAGATAAAGCAGCCTGCCTAGAAAAATAAGTGGAATGTCTTCAAAGAGGTTGCCAGTGTCAAAAGGCGAACACAGTGAACACTGAAAAGTTCTTAGAAACTCAAACAAAACAGAAGTAACTTACCGCATTCAGGAGGTTAAATTACTTAAAATCATTCAAATTTGTCTACACAACATCTTTAAGAGAGGCAATCATTTCATCAATCATTCATTTAGTAGGAACCTCCTTTTTATTTTCTCAACAATATTTGTGAACATTCAAATCACCGAAATGAGATACAGAGAGGAATTAAACAGTATTCCTCTTGACTTCAAGAGCACTGGCAGGGGTAGAGAGAGGCAAGACAGGAAATTTACTGTTATAAAATAGTTGGTTAACATCTGGAAATGTTGTACTTGATTCAAACAGTAATAGCAAATTTCATTGCTTCTTTGCACCAATAATGAAGACTAAAAGTGGTATCTAAATTCTAAACAAATGTTCTCTCTTTACTAAAACTCAGTCATCATTCTGAAAAGTTAGATATGTCATGCCAATAATTTTACACAGATTCTTCAAGTTTGCATGTTTTTATTTTAATATTTCTAAAAGCTTGTATTTATTTTAAAACTTACAGAACAAAATTCAGTCAGTAGGCTTAAGACTAACATAAAGTGAAGACAGTGACCAAAAGAAATCAATTCATAGTAAACAGAGTGGACAACAGAATGGGTAACAGACTTCTAAAGGTAGCTACTGAAAATACAATAATCATAAAATTATGAATACCTTGCTTTATATTCTTGGCTGTAAAATTTAGCTACTTATTTACCTCCTTAACTAGTAAATCTGCAAAAGGCATAATAAGAGCAAAGATTAGATTTACTGACAACTTTGACGCTCATTTAGCTGACTAAGAGAAACTCTGATTATTGTGGTTTTGATGCACAGAAAGTCTGGCATAATTTCATGGTATTTTTATGTAGGTTTTCAATTAAAACTTGACTAATCCTTACCGTTTATTTAGCTTTCATTGTACAGTTCCTGCCCTGGACTGTGTCAAATATGCCATCTGTGTAACACACTTCTGGCCAAAGATGGCTTGAGATTGTTTCTGTAACACTCTGGATTAGAGTTACATGAAACTGTAACTTATGCCATTTAATACTTCTAATTTACTATATTGCTGCAACCACTGTAATGGTGTTGTTCTAGTCTTAAATCTCACTGCAGTCACAACAGACTGCTGCCCTACCTGCTTTAAACAGACTTACAGACCACTCCTCCAACTATTTAACAAATGTTAACAATGCTATAAATACCAGTTGTGTTTATGCTTTCTGAAAGATTCACTGCAGCCAGTGTTCTGCAGCAGTGCTGGAGCTAACGGAGCTGTTGACTCCCACCAAGAGAGTGATGGAATCCTAAGCCAAAAATGCTTTTCCTCGGATAAGATATCTGATTTGCTACTGCTGTCATGAAGCCGGGGTCATGTAAACTTAAACACTGCTGCTGCTGCTGCTTCTTTTTAGAAAACAGACCTCAGAGTGATTATGAGTTGCTAAAACAGTATCTGGAAGTGTAAGCTTCGGAGAGGGAAAAGCAACCGCTGATACTAAACACGACTTAGGGGAGATTCTCAGATTTTACTTCCATATTATGATACCGTGTGTGTGTGTTTGTGTGTTACACATATATATTTCTTCAAACTGAGTAATACTGTGGCTCTTCCCAGAGCTGAGATCTGTTCTCAGAAGGAAATCAACAACTTTAAACTCATAAACAAAGTAACTTGTATATGCTGGAAAGCAGAGGAGAAAATTATGCTTCTGCAGGAAATCTAGTGAGTACACATAACAAAGTGAAAAAGCACAGGCAACACTATCCATGGTAAAAGGGTTCTATGAACAACATCAGGAGTTGCCCTGCGTCTTTTGGCCTCTGGGCTGCCACCCTGTCCTCCCTCTTTCTTGCTGCCACCCCAGGATCTGCCCTGACTGTTCTGCACAGGCCGCTCTGGGCTCTGTGCTGAGTGTGCACTTTTCCTTTCATCAGTATGTCCTGCCCAGTCCTATTCACAGACAGCTGAACGATGCTGAAGAATTTCTTTAAAGGAAAAAAAAAAGACTTGCAATCAAATAAATGATATCTAATGATACAGTTTCAAGCCATGCTACAATTTCTGTGGCAGAGGCTTAATTCTGTATAAATCAAACCACATCAAATAGAAAGTGTTCTTGCCAACTTGACATTAGTTAACAAAGTCCAAATTTGGACTGCAGACTTTCCATTCTCTTATTTTAGATTTCTATAATACTTTAATTTTTTTTCTAGTTAACATATATTGCTTTGAAAATTAAGATTTTTAAATCTCCTTGTGACCAGACACATAAACACACTCCATTAAGTAATGAATCCAAAGATTTAGAATTCACAAAGCTTAGGTCAAAAGCTTTTTTATACTTAGGTAACAGTGATGAGAACTATAATTTATTATGATATAACGAAGATATTTTCACTAAAAGAAGTTTCTTTTTTTCCCTGTCATATACTATGGAAAAGCAAAGAAATATACTCAAATTGATCAAAACCATGGAACTTCCTCCCCCCAAAAAAAGAAAGAAAATTAAAAAAAGAAAAGGGAAAAAGTCCCTATAGATTAGTGTGTAAGAAAAAGCAAAAATTGGACTAAAAGTGCTGATATCTGAATGAAATAAAAAAATTAAGAAATTAAAAGTACCTTTTCACATACTTTACTCTTTAAAGTTCCAAGTAAATAGTACATAAACATAAATATTGATAAGATTGCTATAAATACACTCACCAATATTAGACATTTTAATAATTTTAATCTTAGATAAACCATATACAAAAATGCTATTGTTTAAAATTTTATGTCACTAGTTATCAGTGAAGATGAACCACTTTTCATATATGTTTGTGAATTATTTGCCCTGTATTTTATCTGTTTTCTTATTTCTGGATGTATACAAACTTTGGTTTTTATATGGCTAAATATACCAATTTTCTTAGTAATATCTGGTTTTGATATTGGACTACACAAAGGCCTAACAAATTCCAATATTATAAAAGTACTCACCCTCAAGTTCTGTAGTTTCATTTTTAATGTTTATGTAATTATTATTCTAAACAAATATATTTGTAATTTCTTTTAATATGTGAAATAGGGAATGTATATTAATATATGTTCTAAATACTTAGCCAGATGTCCTACCATTACACATTTATAATAGGCTTTTCTCAGGGATTTAAAAATACCGCCTTTACTGTGTCTTCCCATCTGCGGCACACCTGCTTCTGGAAGCTCTCTTCTATTCCACATACTTCAGTTCCAAAAGCAGGACAGTGTTTGGACAACTGTCATCTATGTCTTTCTATCTGATACTCCCTCAAAATTGGTTTTCTATCTGGTAGTTTTCAAAATTCATTTACTTCACCCTGAATTTATTCCATCAAACATTGCTACTTGGCCCCTCAGAATACTGTGCTAAACTGTAGAGCAGGAGAAGGGGTGGCCTGAAGACAGGCATATGGCTCCAGGCATAAGACGTGAGAATTCCCAGTGTAAGAATGCAAACAGGGAAAACATACACAGACTGCAGAGCTGAGCGAGAACGGCAGCACATGAGTTTCCAGATTAAGATCAGATAAGAGCACAAGACTATTTTATATTGCAGTGCTGGGGACTGAATTCAGAGCCTTTGTGCTGATTTATATCCCCAACTCTTTTTATTTGGAGACTAGGTACTATTAAATTGCTCAACTGCCTGAGCTGGTTTCAAACTTGCAATCCTGCCTCATCATCCCAAATAGCCAGGATTACAGGCACGGGCAATGGCACCTACCTCCAAAATGGTGCCATTAATAATAAAATAACCTATGTTCACTGTACTTACCCAGTGCCCACTGTCTTACTGCATAATGGACTGTTGCCCTGAAACTTGACCCACTGTTTTCCAAGCATAGGTGGAACACTTACGAAAACTAAGTTTGTTTAAACCAAACGAGTCAAGTTGCAAAATATCTGCATGTCGGGCCAGGGATTTAGCTCAAGTGGTACCGCACCTACTCTGGAAGCACAAGGGCCTGAGTTGAATCTCCGATACCACCAAAAAACAAAAACACCAAGACATACCAAAAACAAAACAAAATATCTGCATGTATCACATTCTTTAGCTTTAAATTAAAATTACTAACTGCTACTGATTGAATGTCCCCTACTGGTGATGGTGCTAAGGTGGGACCTTCTGAGAAGTGATTAAGTCAGACAGGCTTCCCCTTCTCGAGAGGAAGGGCTGCAGACAGCTGGGTGGGATCTTTTCCCCCTTTCACCTTCCGCTATGTGAGGACGCATGTCACGTCCTCTCCAGTGCATGCAAAAATAAAGCAGCATCTTCAAATGGAGGCCAAGCCTCACCAGACACACCCTCGCCGTCCTGAGGACTTGGCCACAGGACTGTGAGAAGTACATTTCTGCTGTTTGTAAGTTACTCGGTCTGTGGCAGTAACTATAGACTAAGAGAGTCCAAAAAGACTGCGAGTCTCACGGCAAGCCCTCTCTGATGAGACGCCTCCAAGCCATGAACGTCTGGGGTGGGCAGACAAAAGGGCTCTCACAAAAGTGTGCAGTGACTGATAAATTTCACATGATCAGCGATGGAAAGAACATCGGTGTGGCAGGACACTGCATGGAAGAGAGTGGCAGGGCGTGAGATCAGAGAGGCGGCCGTGGCCACGCAGCCAGGACTCTCCCTGTTTACTGTGAAACAGGACAGAGACATGATTTGGTTTCCAAAAGTGTTAAAGCATCACTTCAGCAGCTCTGTGAAATTGGAACTGTAGCAGGTGAACAAACAGGTGACACAGATCCACTGCTGTTAGTCTGGGGAGACGGTGGATTCACCAGAGACAGAGACACACAGAGCTGACAAATACACTTCAGTGACATCAGCAGTCTGCTGCTGCGCACTGCCAACTTCTCATGCAACACGCGGTTTATTCCACATGCCGTGTTCCCCGCTTTGAAGGCCTCTCCTTTCTTGTGCACAGCTCCTCGTTTCCTAAGGATTACGCTTCCTTATCTGGCTGACTGCCCCTCCAGGAGTGCTCCCTCACACACGGTACGTCATATTACGTATGCTACGTGCACACACTTGCATATAAACACAGGGATTAAAATGACTCATCTATTTAACTCCACTGAACTGTTTCAAACTAAAATACTGAGGGTTGATGAGTTCTTGACTTTCAGATCTAGCAAATATCAACTACATGTGTCATGGCTGATATACACCAGCCCACAGCGGCTCGTGGGACCCTCCACACAGCCCTACGTGAAGGGAGGTTACCTGATTCTGAGGCTGTGGCCTCACCTGCTGAGTAGCGCACTACAAACGGACGGCTGAATGGGCTGCTGGGGGATGATGGAGATTTTCGAGAGGAGCTGAGGCTACTCTGCCGTGGGGCGAGCCCCACTCTGCCATCCTCTGCCCAGTCTGGTGCGCTGCTTCATGCAGGACCCAAAGCAGAGCCTTTAACCAGGATTTAAATCTTGGAAACCATGCGTCAAATAATAACTCTCCTCACTTCATATTTTCTGGGCAATTGTTTCACAGCAATAGAAAGCCACATAACAGCATAATTCATAGGTGAGTGCTGGATAAAAGGGTGTATGGAATAAAGGCCTAAAAAGAAAGAATATAATATTTTAAATGTAATTAAGAAATTAAGGAAAATACTTACCCTGGAACCTTTAGAAAAGAAAAAATTACAAACTAAACATTGGCATTATTGTGTGGGAATTTGGATTTAAGAGATTTTCTTTAGTAGTAAAAACATTTGCCCTTACTTGTATTTGACCCTAAGTCAAACACTCTTGTTTTCCTCTTTTCTTTTTTTTTGAGACAGGGTCTTGCTTTGTAGTTCAGGCTGGCCCTGAGTTCACTATGTAGCCCAGGCAAGCCTGGAACTCAGCAGTCCTCCTGTATCTGCCTCCCGAGTGCTGGGATGACAGGCGTGAGCCACCATGCCCTGCACTGTGGTATGTGGTATTGATGGCTGGTGGGCGTGAGTCTCCACACCCAGCATTGTATGTGGTTACCAGGATCAAACTCAGGGCCTTGCACTTGTGAGGCAGGTGCTGGAACCACTGAGCTAAATCTCTGGCCCTTGTTTTTCTCTTTTCTAAAAACTTATTTCCTTGGTTCTTAGGTTCCTCTGGAAATGGTGTTAAGTAAGATAGTGTTGGAAGAATGGAAGTGACTGAGCCCAGCCAAGCTTAGCAGACTTGATGGTCAGAAAATGTCTTTTATTTATTTGCACTTGTCTATGAAATAATACATGCAAGGCTAGGAAAATAGAGTAGATTAAAACATAATAAGTACAAAGGGAAAAGGAGAAATACTACCAAAGAGAAAAAAGAGCAAAGAGGTAGGTTTGTGAGGAAAAACAGCTAAAGATGAGAAATGATCCGTTCAATGGGGTCATAAGACAGTTGAAAAAGATTAGCATATTTGCCTGGAAAAAAATCCTTTCTGGTATGTGATCTATGTAATGCAGCTATGTATATTGATAACCCAGCTGTTTTCTAAAAATTAAAAACAACATAAAAGTTTAATGTGCTGCAGGCTGTTTCTCTGATTACTCTTCCTCCTCTTATGGTTATTATTTCTATCGTTTAGTGCTCCTTTTATAGAGAGATTATTTTTATGATCACTTACTATGCCATATGCATTAAGCATTCACTCTAGAACCATAACTTCTCAAGAGGAGCGGGGCTTCTGGAGAGCAGGGGGTGGACAGACACGTGTCCAGCTCACAGACACCTGCCCTGAGTGTGTCGCCATGTGAATGTGAAGAGTTAGAAATAGCACTGGGGTTATAGCAGGAAACAGAAATGATTACAAGTACTACTGAGCAGAAAGTGCTCTTCCTCAGTCAGTGCTCATACTCTGGAAAGGCACAAACATATCTCGGTAAGACTGTGACTCTGCACAAGTGCTATCGAGCGGATGCACAGATGCACTGACACTAGTGGTGTGAAAGCACCTCACTGAAAGGAGACTGAAGTGAGATGGGTGTGTGCTGGATATGGGATGTGCATGTAGCAAGAGCAGAAGCTACACAACTGGCAGGAGGTCTAAGGCAAGGCTGGATTCGGCGGCTGGCACATCCTGGGTGACAGGGGCATGCACAGCATGGCAGAAGGATGCCCCCTGAGCCTTGCGCAGACCATTGCAACCCCACAGTGGAAGGAAGGAGCTTATGCGGGCAGAGGTGATCTGTGACTGTCCTGTCTACAACGGTTCTCTGGCACCAAGACACCCTATAGTCCCCTATCTACCCTGTGTGCTCAACAGCACACCACCGCCACCGAAGCTGTATTCTCTTGTGTCTGCTCACTTTCTGGGTGCCCGCTAGAACGCGAGCTTCGTGAGGAAGGGACTTTAACTGTCCTACTCATCTCTTTATTTTTTTAAGCACCTCCAACAAAGTGAGTATTGTTGAATAAATAAATGAGAAAATACACTTTCCCAGTTCACCTGTACCTCTTAGTTTTCTTTGTCAACTCAGTTCACGTTTCAGCTTTACGACATCCGCTT
>PVIC010059600.1:0-10071 GCA_004025085.1 Thryonomys swinderianus | reverse complement strand
TCAAAAAAAAAAAAAAAAAAAAAAAAAAAAAAAGAAAGCAAGCAAACAAACCTACATGGTAAGTTAAATAAAAGATCAAAACAAAAAAAGTAAAGAAATCTGAATGAATCATTCAATCAAAAAGCAAGAAAAAAATCTCAACCACTAATGGATGGGTTTTCTCCTAGTTGCTGGTAAGAATAGGAAAGTCAGCTGGGTATTTACCTCAGTGGTGCTGTGCCTGCCTCACAAGCAGAAGGTCCTGAGTTCGATTCCCAGTACCCAAACAAACAAACAAAAAGAATAGGAAAGATCTCACTTATCCTCACATCAAAACCCAGAAAATACTTACCTGTGTTGTTTTGTGCAGCAGTTGCATAGGAAAACAGAAATAATCGTTTAAGTAGTTTAGGAGCCTGGGTATGATGAATTATGCCACTGACAATCTAGGAAAGAACGGACCAATGGTTATGCTTTGGGTAACAGAAAGGCAGAAGCCAAGTTGTCTAACTGTCAGTCATGCTAATGACACTATGAGGACAACACAGCAACCCTTGTTGAGGTCCAGGTCTACAACTGAGATCTTGGAATAAAGTTAGACCAAAAGAATTCTATTTTGTTAGGCTTTCTAAAAGCTGTGAACTTCTAGAGTAAACTTTAAAACATCATCTTTTTTTTTTAACAGTACTGGAGATCAAACTCAGGCCCCTGTGCTTCCAAGGTTGGCGCAGTACCACTTGAGCTAAATCCCCAGCCTTAACACCTAACATCACCTAATTTCTTAAAAATAACCTGATATGTGATAGACTCACAGCTGATGTCAGATAATAACCAAGACATTTGTGACTTTTAGTGCCGGACAATGAGATAAATCAGTCTACTGTGCTGTTTGTCTACCACATTAAAGTATGTCTGGATAGATGACTAAAACCATTGTTCAAAACGTAGTATCTGCCTTCTGAGGAAATTTTCTCTTCCCACACCACTTTTTCCTAGCTCAGAATAGATACTGGATTCATGTTCATTATTCTAATAGAACTATCATATGAAAGAAAATTAAGGCATTACCCACAAATGTGCATATTTCATTGTGGATAAGACACTGTGCATATATACTGGCTACTTGATAGGTTTCCCCTCATGATTTACCATGACCATGGCCAGTTTGCTTTCTTTTACTACTTTAGTAGGAGAAATCTCTTTTCTGTTTCTGACACTGGGTCTCACTATTATAGTTCAGAGTGGCCTTGAACTCACTATTTCATGGAGTATAGACTGGTCTCAACCCTCCTACATCAGCCTCCTGAGAACTGGCTTACAGGGATGCACTACCATACCTGGCCAAGAAATCTTGAAGTTACATGAATATTAGGTTGATATGGCTACTTTTTGGGCTCATAGAGCTACAAATCTCAGTCTGCTGTGGCTGTCCCAGGCAATTATGTTTACCTGGCCTCCACAGGCAGACCTGCTAGCTTGGCTTCATTCACCTGACCTAAGTGCCTTGGCCTTCCATGCACAACCACTACCTCTGAATGGTAAACTTATTTACTCTGAGGAGCTGGAGGTCAGCGTTACTGTTTTGGGAACAGGGTGTCAGAGATGGGGAAGCAGGATAACTTGAGCTGTCATATCTGTCTCTTTACTCAGTCTCCTTCTGAGTTGGCTTATAAGCTTCCATTAGTGGCTCTAGTAATAAAAACATGAATTGAAGGAATAAAGGTACCATATTCTGAGATGATACACTGGCTTGATTTACGCAATTACCTCTCACAGTGTAGCCAAATAGGGGATTACAACCAATTTCAACTTCACAAAGTAAAAGGCTCCCCTCGACCTTCAGGCAAGGTGAGCAAAAACTACAGTCAATGGGCCGGAAATTTAGCTCAGTGGTTCCGGCACCTGCCTCACAAGCATAAGATCCTGAGTTCAATCCTGGTAACCACATTCAATGCTGGGCGTGGAGACTCATGCCCATCAGCAATCAATACCACATACCACAGTGCTGAGCGTGGTGGCTCACGCCTGTAATCCCAGCACTCGGGAGGCAGAGACATGAGTTTTGCTGAGTTCGAGGCTTGCCTGGGCTACATAGTGAGCCCAGGGCCAGCCTGAACTACAAAGTGAGACCCTGTCTCAAAAAAAAAAAAAAAAAAAAAAACTACAGTCAGTGGGGAAATTCTGATGGAAAATAAAATCGAAACACAAGCAACAAGTTACCCTTTTGACTTCCTCTTCTTTTGTGTACCTCAGACAAAAGTGGAACACTCGGAGGTCTTTGCAGTGGATGATAAGTCTCTCAGGGTATTTCTTCAGTTGTCCAAAAAGAGTTTTTTTTTTCTCATCAAACACTATAGATCAACAATGAAATCATGGAGAGAAATTATGTTACGTGGCAACAGGTAATGCCAAAGAAACAAAGCAAACTGCTAACTGCCAAGGGCAGAAGCCCACGTGCTTGCTGAGAATATTCAGGGTTCTTTGCTCCTCTGGAATTAGCATGCCATCCAAACAGACTAGCCACTGTCAGCAGAAAGGCTGTAATGGCCTAAAGAAAACACAGCTCTGGAAAGCTGAGATAATAAATGGGTGGAAGGGAGAGGGACAGGGACATACTTTGATGCTGGTCAACTCCTAGATTTACAGCTAGGGTCCTCCGGACACTACCCTGCTTGTCCCAAAGCTTGGAACCAGCTCAGCACCTATTGGTGTTGAGAACATTCTAAATGGCTATTGAATTAATTTTTAAATGCCTTGAACACAAAAATGAGAAAGAGGAACAGAGAAACTTGGAAAGAGAGGCTTGTCTCATCAGCAGTAAAGACATCCTCATGAGTACACAACAGACCTTTACAGACCACTCTTTAAAGTAAAGGGAACAGTTACCCAGGTGGCACATAGTGTGATCAACATCTATGGCAGGGAGTGTCGAAAGAACAAGCTTCAAGTTCGAGTCTCATCTCAATTTGTCATCCGTAAAATGATTTAAACAATACATTCTAATAAACTATAAAAGGCTATAAGAACATTTTCATCATTAACTGTACATTCCATGGATGGTAACCACCCCAAGGAAAAGAAATCCTTACCTCCATAAATCTGATCAACACAGTGGAGTGTAATGTCATTTTCTCCTATAACCTTATTCTTAAACTGAGTTTCCTAAAATATTCAAGAGAAAACAACCATGACTCATTCCTATACTCTGTTAAAACATCTCAAGGTAAACAAATCATCATATTCTACTTGCAGACAGACTGGGAAATGCACGCACATACCCCTAGGACAGCGATGGCCAAGAGTGTGAGAAGGCTTCACCAGTGCCAGTTTGTCAAAGCTGGGCAGAAGATGCCATTTCTGAGCTGTTCCCAGGGAACCCACCATGCCACAAAAGGCCCTTGGCAAATGTGAGGAAGTGACATATAGTTTCACATTTCTTGACATAAATCCAAACTGACTGACTGAGCTCCCTGAGGCCAGCTTTGGGAAGAACACTGGGCAGTTCAAGTCTCTGCACAGGTCCAGGAACAAGGCATGACAGTGGGCAACAGCTCAGTGGACCACATGCAGGAATGGCAGCAGTGGTGCTGGTGTTTGGGAATCCAGTATCAAAGGCTACCCTCACCATTGGTCTCACTACTGAATTCACTCTCTGAGTCGAAGGAGGAGGGGAGCACAGAAAAACCATAGGGGGCTAGTGTATCCGGGGAGATACTGTTCCGATAAGTGATTTGTACTGTGTTGAAATATAGAAGAAATTGCGAAAAAGTTGGTGGTGTCAACCAGTGAGGCCAAAAGCAAGCCAGCACTGGCCAGGGGTTTAGTTCAGTGGTGCCATGCTTGCCTTGCAAGTACAGGGTCCTGAGTTCGATTCCCAGTAGGGAGGTTAGGGGAAGGAGACATGGGGACCAGCATCACACGAGACACAGGTGAGAAACTTCTGGACAGTCCTATAGCTGGGTCCTGACAGAGGGCTCGTGCCTGCTGTATTTCTATATCAAGGGAAGTGGGGTAAAGAAACTGAGAAGCTGGGGGAAAACAACAATGATGAGGGCAAAACTAAAACTATCCCTCCAAACTCCGCCAAATCCAGCTCCTACACACCCCATGATCCAGTGCAGATTCATCATCGCTCAAGAAGGAAATCTTGAAGTCTGTGCAGATGAGTTTCCCATAGACGCCACGCTGACTGGAATCTTCCTGCACATACTTCAGGACTGTGCTGGCTTCACAGAGCAGCTGTTCACCTGGCGGAAACCAAAACAAGTCCTCCTGAAGTCCTCAGGGAACAGTGTGTGCAAACATTAAAAGCCTTCTCTGTTCTATTTATCTGAGAACAAACATACAGTACCACGCAATACTTCAAAACATGCCGCTTTTCAGAGTGGCCAGAGCTGCAAAATTTAAGAGAGAAGAGGAAGCAGAGAGGAGAAAGCAAAATAGTTCAGAGACACCTTCGTGTGAGGATTTCTTCTATCTTCTCACTGTAAAGAATGGAAGTTTCGGGCTGGAGGGTTAGCTCAGTGGTTCCGGCGCCTGCCTCGTGAGCGCAAGGACCTGAGTTCGATCCCCGGTTACCACATATAATGCTGGGCGTGGAGACTCACGCCCACCAACAACCAACACCGCATACCAAAATGCCGGACGTGGTGGCTCACGCCTGTAATCCCAGCACTCGGGACGTAGAGACAGGAGGATTGCTGGGTTTGCGGCAGCTTGCCTGGGCACCATAGTGAGTTCAGGGCCAGCCTGAACTACAAAGCGAGACCCTGTCTCCAAAAAGCAAAAAAAAAAAAAAAAAAAAAGAATGGAAGTTTCTAAAAGTGCTCTCAGCTGCACTTTCGGACACAGATTCCTATGCTACGACTCTGAGCCCAAACATTTCATAGCAGCAGTACCCTAAACAAGCAGTGCCAGGCAGCCTTGCCAGCACGCCACGGACCAAGATCGCAGCCCCTTCTGTGACAGCTCTAGAGCGTCCGAGCAACTTCCCATCACAAGAGGTGCTGTGTCTTCCGCGGCAAGATCACCGTGGTCTGGCTGGACACTGGGAGGGCGAGAGGAAAAAGGCAGAGGCTGGCAGGAAAAAATTCCAAGTATTTCCTCCACTGTGTCACCTTTCCTGTCCCATCTGTGGGCGGCAACTTCATACTCGGAGCTGCAGCTCCTGAGGACAGTGTATTTCTCTTTACTACCAAAAAAAAAAAAGGAGACAGATAAGCGTTCTATGCTCTCTGGAAGCAGAGACACATATGACGAGGGGTGTCTGAGTTAGGGCAACAAAAACAGAAGGACAGGGGGAAATGAAAGGCTGTGAACACAATGCAGCAAAAACAGAAAAGGAATTTTCCTCTTATCCAACCAATAATATCTTCCCCTCAGTATTCCTCTCTCTTTAAATTTACTCAACTCGGGCCGGAGGGTTAGCTCAGTGGTTCCGGTGCCTGCCAAGGACCTGAGTTCAATCCCCGGTAACCATATAATGCCGGATGTGGTGGCTCCCGCCTGTAATCCCAGCACTCGGGAGGCAGAGACAGGAGGATTGCTGAGTTCGCGGCGGCTTGCCTGGGCACCATAGTGAGCTCAGGGCCAGCCTGAACTACAAAGCGAGACCCTGTCTCCAAAAAGCAAAAAAAAAAAAAAAAAAAAAAATTTACTCAACTCAACTGGGCGTGATGGCACATACACCCATAATCCCAGCACTCTCACAGGCTGAGGCAGGAGGCGACAAGGTGACATCCAGATGGGAAAATTTAGAGATTTAGTGACATCCTGTCCCAAAAATAGAAAAGGGCCAGGGATGTGGCTTGGTGCGAGGGCCCTGAGTTCAATACTCAACACTGCAATCAGTGAATCAGTCAATCCATTTACTTAGCCAGAAATTAATTTAGTTCAGCTTTCAGGATGAAAACAAAGAAGTGTATCCGACACTCAGACTGCAAAGAGGTGCCTGGGTGGCAGGGAGCAGTATGTGGTGCAACGTCTTCAGGAAACTGGGATTTTCCTGACTGGAGACCAGAATGGGGTTAAGTAGGTCAATCTGATAAAGGCCTCATTTGTTTGTGAAAGAAGTGAGAATTTCTCAGGTTTATTTTTATCAGCTTGAAGGATAGGGAAACAAGAAAAATTCTTTCCAGATGTTGTAACACTCAGGACCAGGTGTGCAGTTACTGAATTAAAGACCTTACTATCTTTGTCCAACTCATTACTGTTCCATGTCAGAGGAAGGAAACAAAGGCGCTTACATATAGCAATTCTAGGGCTGACATTAAGCCATTTATCACTGGCTTTCAGCTGCACACAAGGTATGATGTTAACATGACCGTTACCTGGCAACAAGTGAAGAGTGATTTCCTTCTCAGTTACTTCCTTTTCATTTGTGTGAATTTCCTAAAACAGAAGAACAAAGAAAGGATCATGTTTCACTTTAAGGGCTCAAAATAACATAAAAGTATTCTTTCTGAATACACACAAACCATCACAAATGCAGGAGCTGTGTTTATTTTGACAAGTTATTTTTAAAAAACATGCTTTTAATGAAAGGAAGACAGAATTCTAACAAGTTAGGGACAATCAATGTTGTAAACTAATTATTTAGAGCAGGGCACAGTGCTGTACTCAGAAGGCTGAGGCAGGGAGGATGAAGGGAGCCTGCTACATAATGAGTCACATTATCAGCCTGGGTTACATAATGAGTTCAAGGTCAGCCTAAATCACAGAGCAAGACCCTGTCGTTAAAAACCCCCCAAACCTCAAACAAACAAACAAAGAAACCAGAAAAACCAAAACTAAACAAAACAAAAGAGCCTATTAACTAATTGCTAACTACTAGCTGCCCCAAGAGTAAGGGTAGGAGGGACAGTCCTCCTGTGAAACAACAAGTGGAGATGACACTCTGGGAAGGAAGGTAACTCAGACAGTCACACAGAGACAGAAGATACGCTCCATCATAATTTCTCTCTCCTTTCAGGGAGAATATCAAGGGTTGAAAGCAAAAGAAATCGTGTGTTCTTGGGAGAAAGGGTTAAAGACAAAAACAGGGAAATATGAGCATCTCTACAACAGCAGGGCTCAGTGAAGACAGCTGAAACATCGACCACAAATTCCAAGACACCTCCAACCACAAGACAGTGCCAAGGCATCTAATCACTTCTGATGCAGAATCAAGGCCTGGTGCTGTCAGTGTTTCACAGTAAACTTGTCTCCAAGTTCCTCTATTCAGTTCAGTGTTTACTGGACATACAGAGAGAATTAGCAAACCCTGATGTTTCCAAGATGATGATCACAAATGGCTGTTAACATAGCAATGAGAGAGACCTCCTAATGAAGCCTACCAGATCACTTAGAAAGTATTTTTGCTTAAGTATTTAACCTCTATCTGCTTGGGCTTCTTTGCAACTGTAACAATTTATAAAAATCACTGGGTCAGAGAAATGTGTTAATGACACAATGAGAATGCCATCAGTTGAATCTTTTTTTTTTTTTTTGAGACGGTCTCACTTGGTAGTTCAGGCTGGCCCTGAACTTACTATGTAGCCCAGGCTAGCCTTGAACTCACAGCAATCCTCTTGCCTCTGCCTCCTGAGTCCTGGGATTACAAGTGTGTGCCACCACATCTAGCTCATAAATTGAATCCTGACTAGAGAATTCTATAAGACACAACCAATTTTCCAAGCAAATAGAACTGGATTTATTTTCTTATTTTATTTTTGGTAGAATCTGTTATTTCAGATTATGTACAGGTAAAAAAGGGGAAAAGCTGAAATGGGATATCATGGCTTTCTCAGAGAATCCATTTTGAACATGGTCTTCTTTGCAGATGCCAGCAATTGAGGCAGGTTGAGTCTGCTGGGGAGTTTGTGACCTATACACACAGTCAGAAGCCTGGGATACAACCTAGGCCTCTGGTTTTATAAAAAACTTCCAGGCTAATTCTGATGTCCTGGTGTGGGGTTTAAGATGAGGAACTGCTCTTTCATATGTAAGTATTGAGTGTTTTGGTAATTTAGAAATTTTCATTAATAGTTTTCATTATATCAGAGGCAAATAACTAAATTCAAGCACAATTATTTTTGACAGATTCCATCATCTTTCTCTGAGGAGAAATCAAAGCTATTCATTATATTCAATCGGCTGTTGGAAAACTATAACAATCATCTTGACTCGTGTGGAATTCAGTCCAAACACTACAGCCAATTTGGACAAAACCAACCACCTATTGTCACATGAGCAGAAATATTATCATCTACATTAATTCAAAACTACTACATTAGTTTTTTAAATGGTTAGTGAAATTCTTTCTTTATATGCCAGGATAAAAAAAAATGATATGGAGATAGCTTTTAGGGTCTTTTCCAAACTCCTTTCCTCAGGCCTCAATTCCTCATGCCTTCCTCTTTCAATGAGTCATCTCATCTCTAGTCAGCTGCCCAAGGAAACTAAGGACAGTGGTCCTGAAAGCATCAGGTTAACCACTTTCTCTCTCCTATTAATTTGGTGGGAGGGCTCAAAGATGCAATCATGCTGGCTGCTTAAACCACAGACTTGCAATCCAGGCCATAAATCCAGGGAGGCAGAGCTCTGCCCAGAATAAGATACAGGCGAAGTCAAGCAGAGATAAAAGCATGCTCTCAGACACCAGCACTTCCAGACTCTCATGAGGTGCAACTTTGACCCAGTTCCAGGAGTCATATTTGCATCTTCATCATAAATCTCCTTTTTGGGAGTTACTTTTCTTCCCCCTCCATTTGCCCAGCATTCTAAATCCCAAAGAGAAAGCCACACTTGGCACAATGGCACACACCTGTAACCCCAAGAGGCTGGTACACCAGAATTGCAAGTTCAAGCCAGCCAGGCAGTTTAGCAGCTTAGTGAGTCCTGGTCTCAAAATTTTAAAAAACAAATAAATTTTTTAGCCAGGCGTGGTGGCTCACACCTGTAATCCCAGCACTCAGAAGGCAGAGACAGGAGGACTGCTGTGAGTCTGAGGCTTACCTGGGCTATACAGTGAGTTCAGAGCCAGCCTGAACTACAAAGTGAGACCCTGTCTCAAAAAAACTATAAATAAGTAAGTAAGTAAATAAATAAATAAATTTTTTGAAAGGCTGAGGATATAGTTCAGTGAAGTCTATGGTTTGATCCCTAATACTTAACCCTCCACTCCCCCCAAAACACAATTAAATGATTATTATAATAACTGTTAAATCATCTTCTTTACATTTGCAGAACCCAGAATATCTTCTGATTTTTAAGTTACACCTCAATATACAAAGATGACATTTAACATACAAAAAAGTAATTGTGTTTGTCTAAAGAAGTACAGGAGCTGAGAATGGGGACACATGCTGGTAATTCCAGCACTCGTGAGGCTGAAGCAAGAGGAGTACATTAGACCCTGACTCAAAAAACAAAACAATAAAGTGAGTACAGCAACTGGGCGCAGCAGGTCAAGGCTGAGCTTGATTCAGGTATTCTGACCAAAAAAAAAATATGCACAAGACTATCTCACTGTACCCCCTCCCCCTGACCCCACCTCTTCAGGACTGGCCCTTGAATAATTTCCTTGCCACCATCTCTTACCTGCAGAAGTGGCTTTCAAGTAGTAAGCAGTCAGATAGCATCCAGTAACAGCAGGAAGAAAGGGGAGAAAGGATCGAGCTAGCCCTACAAATAGCAAGTCTGGAACATACAGGAGTTCAGTAAGTGGACAAGCAGGAAGAAGAGGAGAGAAAAGAGAAGGTGCTAACACACAGAAGCAAGTATTACTTCCAGGAAAGTGAGAAAAACAGCTAGAGCTGGATACTGCCTAAAGAAGTTAGCATGGGCCGGAGATTTGGCTCAGTGGTTCCAGCACCTGCCTTGCAAACGCAAGGTCCCTGGTTCAATCCCTGGTAACCACATACAACAATACTGGGTGTGGTACGCCCACTGGCAATCAGTACCTCATACCATAGATGCTGGGCTTGGTGGCTCACGCTTATAATCCCAGCACTTGGGAGGCAGAGGCAGGAGGATTGCTGGGTTCAAGGCTAGCCTGGGCTACATAGTGAGCTCAGGGCCAGCCTGAACTATAAAGCGAGACCCTGTCTCAAA
>PVIC010059599.1:0-10073 GCA_004025085.1 Thryonomys swinderianus | reverse complement strand
AATTTTATTTTTCTCTAGTTCAGTGTTGTTTAAATAAGTATGACCCTAGAATTTATTGAAAATTTGACTTCAGAAGAGATTTGAATTTTAATATTATTCATTCTCTTGTATTATTACAGAAAGGTTATTTCTGTGTTCTCTGTATAACTACCACCTTCTGTTTGAATAACTATTTGATGTCTTTCTAAATGCTAAAGACGTAGACAGTATAGTTTTAGGGCCAGAGGTGCTTTTTCTAGTGCGCTGGGGGACTGAATGTTTCTTGTCCTGCTGCTCAGCAGGACCCTTAAGAATCGCAGGATTTCTGGCAGGTTCCGTGTGCCTGGCATTTCCTGTCAGGTTCATAGGTTGCAGAGACCCTTGAGTGGCTTGGCCTGGAGGGAGCCGGCCCTCGTGGGAGATAGCTGGCCATTATCCGCCTGATTGGGGGCAGGGATTCCCAGGCTGTGAAATGCTCTTCACGAGTCCTTTCCCTCCAAGGGTCAAAAACAGTGCCCAAGAAATGGGCACTGTTTCTCTGTTCCGATGTGCAGCTGCTCATTTGTAGCCTTCTCACCAGGGGCAAATAGAACAACTGAAAATGGAAGGTCCTTCCTCATTTGTATTTGTTCCCCTCAAACTTGGTAAATTTCATGAACACCAGTTTGAATTTATTCTGCTATTTGACTTAGTCAGATTCAAAAACCTGTAATGAATTGGCACCTCCTGTTTCATTCATTCATTCATTCATTCATTCATTCATTCATTCATTCATTCTGGTACCAGAGATTGAACTCAGCCTTTTGTGCGTGGAAGTACGCATGGTACTTCTTGAGCTAAATTGCTGGCAGGAACCTCCGTTTTAAGTGGATTTTAATAGGGCAACTGAGTAGAGGACCATGATTGTAGATGAGGCTCTCTAGTGAAAATGAAGTGATCAACAGGCATAGGGGTGTATTGGAATTACCTCGCAGCATGTATTTGGTTCCCTCCACTTTCTACTTTGTGTGGCACCTGAAGTCAGCATTGTCTTTAAATTGGCTTGATTTGTGTTATACTCCTAATTAAAATCTGTTCATAGTTTCAAGACAACTGTAGAACAAAATCTAAATTCTTTTTAATGAAATTTAAAGTCTTTAACAACTGGTTTTGTTCTTGCTCCCTCCCCCCTTTGTATTGCTTGATTGTTATATGAAATAATTGAGTCTCTTATTTCTCATGTTCATTTAATCTTGTATAACTTTGCTCTTGCCTTTCCCCTGATTACAGTCCTATTTTCATTCCGACTTTTCTTGGCACTTTCCTTTTGAAATTTTTTTTATTGGTCCATGTTTGCAGGACATAATGATCACATTGCTCACGGGGACTTGGGATAAGTGCATGAGGCATCGTTACGTTCTTATGCCCCCTTCTGCACCTCTCCAGCCTCCCCTCCTTTCTTGGTCTTCTTCCCTGTTGCAAACTATCTGTCTCCTCATTTCTTTTTGCAATGTCTGTTTTTCATTTTGTTCTTGATTTATATCTTGAGTTTCACATATAGGAGAAACCACACATTATTGAGGCTTGTGTATCTGATTCATTTCACTTAACATTATGGTCTTCAGGTTCTTGACACATCTCTAATCATTTTCATTAGGCATAACTCTGAAGTCTTCTAGAACTAATTGAGTGGAGGTAGTCAGTTCTTTTGAGTCCCTTAGTATTTTGATCATGTCGTTGTTATTCTTTGTAACACTATTTCTTTCATTAGTCCAAGATTATTTTAATTTTTATATTTCTTATTGTCTTATCCACTATGCTGTCTTTAACCTTAAAATACAAAATTCATTGCAGAAGCATTTGTAGAAGTCTTTTACCAATGACTTGTAAATGTGGTATATGTGTTGTAAATAAGCATCTTTTGAACTGAAACCTATTGTAAATTTACTTAAAAATCATCTTCTGATAATTTAATTTTTTAAAATTGAATTCTTTATTGGTACATTTTGTATACATCTCACAATCACACACAACATTGGGGAAATTTTACCAGTATATGACACAAGTTAATCACACAAGTGAAGCAGATTACTGATGATATTCAAGACTCTTCTGATACATTTCTGATGTAGCCTGGTGATGTGTGACCTCAACTCCCTCATTCTATATAGTTACTCTTCCTTGTTACTGTTAATCAGAATCCCCAGTTATTACCAGTGGGCCTAGAGGCCAGCAGTTGACAGCTGTTTGTCTTTACAAATGCATGTGTGCCTCCTGCTCATAGTTTGCATTGTATACCAAGGGCAGTTACTCCAGTATGAAGTTATAGGACCCAGAAGGATGTGTTGCAAAATAAGTCATTTTAGTTTCATGATAGCAAATTAAAGTTTTGAGAAAAACTTTTCCTTTGCTATGCATTTCCTGGCAATCTCTTTTCATTGATTACTTGAGGCTGACCTCAAACTCAGCAATCCTGCCTCTGCCTCCCGAGGGCTGGGATCACATGCTTGAGCCACCAAGCCTGGCATTTGTGGTGTATGTTACTGATTGCAGGTGGGTGTGAGTCACCATGCCCGGTATTGTTGTATGTGGTTACCGGGATTGAACCAGGGACCTTGGCTGTGCTAGGCAGGTGCTGGAATCACTGAGCTAAATCTCCAGCCCATGGTTACTTTTAAATTTAAAAGAGACATCATTTTTCACGAGTACATTTGTACAAAAGGCCATTATAAACATGTCTCAAACAGTATAAAAATTTCCAGCTGCTGACGTTGGGGTTATTTTAAAGGAACTGGGTAGTCCTACTAGGGATTTAAGGATGTACGTTTTTACTTTTATGAAAGAGTTGGGGGCCATGTGGTCTTGCTGCCAACCTCTGATGTCCTCTTGTGCCTCTGACACTGGCTTCTCTCTGTCACCGGACAGAATGTGACATTCATTCATATTCACACACATGCAAACCTGTGATGTTGAGAGTGACAGGAGTTTGAAGCCCTGGCGTTTACCTCTGCCTTTTATTGCAGGGAATTCACTGAGTTTTTCCACTCAGATCCCCATGGAAACTAAACAAATAAGCTACTTGAAAGGGAGAAAGGTTATTTTTTTTCTCATTGAAGCTACTGCTGGATTTTCATTAGTTGTAATCCATTTTCTTTCAAGATCAGACACATTGGCCAGTTCTTATTTGCATGATTTGAATAAACTAAATCCTTTGACTTGTGTGTTTGTGTGTACCTATGGGCTAAAAAACAAAAGTAATCACTCTTGTTTCTGCTGTGTAACTATCTTTGAAAATAAAACCAGAGGGGGGAAAAATGGATGGAGAAGGAGAAAAGACTACTTCCATTTTATAGAACAGATTATTAAAGAGGTGGGAGTGGTGAGACTGATTAGAGGCTAATCTGATTGGTTCTCTGCTTAAATCATACTTGTGTGTGAAACTAACCTGAATGAAGTGTGGAAGAGTGTGTCACAGGCTTCCAGCACTGAGGACCTTGGAAAGTTCTGTCTCACCTGTTGCTATGTGTAGATTGCATTGATCTTTTTAAGGCACTGGGCTTTGTAAAACTTTAACATCATCTTCATTTTTTTGAACTGTTATAGGTAGGTAAGCTAGTTAGACGTGTGGTAGACAGATAGGCTGGACCCACTCTTGAAAAGTTTGAAAGAAAGGAGACCTTCGGTAAAGGTCAGCAAGATCAAAGGAGAAAAGTACCCCTTCCAGATAGCAATGACGGATAGGCCTCATTCACCCTCCTCCTGGGAAGGAGGGTCAAGAGTTTGATTCACCTATTCCCCAGGAACACTGATTGCAGATCCCCTGAAGTGGAGGGCCAGGACTTTAATCCAACTCTCCTGGAAAAGTCTACTAGCTGAAACTCTTTGTACACCTATAAAGACTTTCATGACTCGATTTCTCATTGGATCCCCATGTAATCAGCATTACCTAAGCAGCTATACTTGTTGTAATCTTATTGGTGGATCATAGTGTGTCCATTTTGTGATTTCTCATTATTACCAATTTTCCTAAGCCACTGTACTTGCAGTGTTACTGGTTGACTGCAATTTTGTTCCACCTTAAACCTGCCTCACCTCGTGGTGGCTTTGCTCCATAAAAGCTCTCTGGAGACTGAGGTGGGTCACTCGTTTTCAAGGCCCCCTTCTGCCCCTCATTTTCAAAAGCTTTCTTTCTCAATAAAGTTTTAACCTCTTAACCTACGTTGTTGCTAAAATTCATTATTAGATTTTAGAGAACATGAACTCGAACTCGCATTTCAGGTATCTAACAAGTGAGAAGCCTGGGCTTGCTCCCGTATGTCAGATCTAGAATTACAAAGCTGTTCTTCATTCTTCCTCTCCAGTAGAATTGCTAAAAACTATTTAGATTTTAGATGCTTCATATATTTTTTATGAAAGGTTACTATGGGCGCATCTTCTACTTCTTTCTTAATAATTCAGAATCATTGTGTCAGCTTTCCTTCTGAGACTAAAACTGATTCCTTATTCAAATAAAATATTCTGATAGATATTTTTGTGTGAGTATCTAAGCAGAATAATGATAAACAGGAGTACCGCTGGTCATTAAAATTATGTGTCGCTCCTGTTTCAGTTCCACCTTTCCTCTCTCCGTGTTTCCCCATGTTTAGAACATTTATTTTGATTGTAATCACAGTCCTCTTTTTACTTTCTAGGCGGCTGTACTTTCGATGATGGTCCGGGGGCCTGTGATTACCACCAGGATCTGTACGATGACTTTGAATGGGTTCATGTCAGTGCTCAAGAACCCCACTACCTGCCACCGGAAATGCCCCAAGGTGAGCACCATCCCCTTACTCAGTTCTGGGGTATGGCTGAGGAGTATGTAGGCTTTTCTTATTTTGGATATGACAGCGTATACTAAGTTATAATAGATCATAACAATTTGTTACAATAAGCTAATTCATTATCCGACTTTGTCGCATTAAGTCTCAAAATACTTTTTGCTTTTCCCTTAATAACTTTCTGTGTCCTCGAGTTTTTCATGCATTTTTTTTTTGTTGTTGTTGTTTTTTGTTTTTTTTGAGACAGGGTCTCGCTTTGTAGTTTGGGCTGGCTCTGAGCTCGCTATGTAAATCTAGGCAAGCTTCGAACTCAGCAATCCTCCTGTCTCTGCCTCCCAAGTGCTGGGATTACAGGCGTGAGCCACCATGCCCGGCACTGTGGTATGTGGTATTGATTGCTGGCGGGCGTGAGTCTCCATGCCCCGTGTTCTATGTGGTTACTGTGGATCGAACTCAGGACCTTGCACTTGTGAGGCAGGCGCCAGAACTACTGAGCTAACCCTCCAGCCCTCAGGCATGTTTATTGTATTGTAGTTACCTGTGTCTTTGCAATTTATAGACTAGTAAAAAATGAGGATGATGACCAAAGAAACCAAAACCCAAAAGCAGAAGCAATATAATGTATTTTAAATATCTTAATGTGATTAACTACCTTGCTATCTACTCAGTTAAATGACACACATCTGACCCAGAAGGCTGAGGGGAAGAGCTGCCCTTCCACTGTAGTCACTGGCTGGCCAGGCCTGGCAGGGAGGGTGTTAGGAGGACGGATGTCAAGAGAAGGTCTTGACTGAGGGACAATGGATGGAGGAGCAGGGCTGAGACAGCTCACTAGTCACCTAGACCTTCTCTTAGCCTCTGGCTTTTGATTTCACGAGGAAACACATTTTCTATTTGTTTAAAATAGTTTGCTTTGTATTTTTTCTTACTTGTGAAAAACAAACAACATATCAATATGTGCATTGCATTTTATATAACACTGAGCTATTATTCGTGCTATTCAGTGTTATTAGTTTGGAACTAATTCTGATGACTGTGTTTAGGAATAAATGTAAAATAATAAAAAATTACAAAGGTACCTAGGAATTTTAAATATAGTATTGAAGAGAACTAACTTTTCCTTCCAATGTTTAGAATGAAACATATAATTAAATATAGAATATAATTATTTTATATAGCCATGTATAAAATTTGACTATTATGTTCTTAAAATGCATGATCACATAATTAACCCAATTTCTAGTACTAAGGAATTATGTTTTAAAATATATCTTACTGTTTTATCTTGAAGATGTAAAATTATTAATTTATCTAAAAATACAGAATGTCTTTTCTAAACTAAGCATAAATTTTACATATAACCATTACAAACAAAAGTATCAATTCATGTGATTGAACAAAAATAAATTTACCAGTAGCATCCTTGGATTTGCTAATTCATGTGACTTAAAGAGAAGACAAAGCATCAACAATAGGCAATTACATATCACAAATACACAAGAAAATTAAAATATAATGGGTTCCTTTCCATTATAAAAGAATGGAGAAAACACACCCTGTGGAAAGTCTTTCTTTTTATTGCTATCCTCTGTGTGTACTTGCATTAAATCTGCTTTTTACTTTGAATTGTCACTTCCCTTGGCTGAGTTCACAGATGGTTATTTCTCAGGATAGACTGCATTTTAATTTTCTTTGTAGAAGAATAAATTTGTACTTTGGAGTTGATAGCCTTTGCCTCTTATGTTTGACCCTTACATTGTTGGCAGACTCATTTAATTTTGTGCATAGATTTCTATTTTTCTTCCAGATGTATATCACCTTATTTTCCTGGCGCATTTTAATTATAAAAACTCCTGTAATTTTTTAGATGAATTTTTATATTTAGACTGGTATATTTAGACTGATTTTTTCATGTAGAATTAAAGACAGCAGGTCAGAATGCACACATTTTGACTGTTTATCATCAGAGAATAATCAGAATGACATTGATTTATGGAAATGTTACCATTGTTAATTGCCGTTGATGGTGGGTGATGAATAACTGAAGGGGTGCCTGTCGGATGACCTTGTGGGCTCACCTTTGATGTACAGCATCAGCAGCAGTTACAGTCAGAGATGATATGCACAGAAAATGAGAGTGTTTGAGTTTCACCCACATCACCCAATTAGTAGGACATTGAGCAATTAATCATGCAGGAGATGGAGAAAGGTCACCACTCTTTATTTTTGCTGAATCTCACTGTGTTTACTCTGATGGGAGGTGAGAGAAAGCAACCTTTTCCTTCTCTTTTTCCAAGGGATGCTGTTTTTCCCATTTTCCTTGTGTTAAAGTGCTGAGTGAACATTATCTAACCATTAATTGGCCAAAGGAAAAATTCAGATTTATTCTATCAAAATTTTATAATTAATCCTTTCTTTTTCAAGTAAAAGGGCAGGTGTGTTTACTTTTTTCTTTACTTAAGATACAAACAAAAACTAAACAGAAAATCTCAGGCACTTAGTTGCTGTGTCATTCAGAGGTAGCACTGAAGCAAACCTAACCCCCGAACTCTGTGGTCCTTGATCATTGTTAATTGACCTCTATGTTGACTCTTTCGGACTGGCAATCAGAAGGGAAAAAGAAGTGCCAGGTGAATAAACAGTTTAGAATCAAGGAAGAATAAAGATGTGTAGAAAAGAAGCATAAAGGAGTGAAATAATGTTTTTCTGGGAACATGTAATGGTATGAAAAATCACATAAAATGATGTGCAGCAGTTTCTAGCCCCACACACTACTGTTATGGGACAGTGATGGTAGCTAACAGGCCTGGTAACTTAAAAAGTAGCAGAGAAGGATGACTGCTTTGTAATGGAATACTTCTACTGGTCATATGTGATACTCTAACTATGTATTCCAAATAGTCATAGTGATATGTAGATTAAAAGCCACATCCAAAAACTATTACACACTCCCCAGAGAGGTCACCATTTATAATCTTGGGAGAATGTAACCAGACCCAAGAGACTACACACGGTGCCCATGTGCACAGGTCCCAAAGCAGGCTGCGCCCACTGAGGAGCTGCAAGTCAGGGACTGGGCAGAGGAGACCCGGCTGCTGGTGCCATTCTGTTCTCAGAGGTGCACGCGTACAGGCTGCACAGAGTTCTGGAGCACCCCATGCTGAGCACGGCACTTTTCTGGACTTCCTTGAAGTTGACAGAAAGTGATAAAAAGCAGTAAGACAGCTGCTCATCAGGCTACTACTGGGAGGCCACAGCAATCACTGAAATGTTATAGATTAAAATAAAATATGGACAACAGGAAACTGCCAATGGCTCCAAACTCTTCATTTCTGATCATATGGGGTCCTTCCATCTCCCCCCCCCCCCCCACACACACACACAGCATTTTGTGGTCTTTGCTATCTTTCGTCTTTCTGTGTTTCTTTACTTCTGCTTAGAATTTCTTTGTACGCTTATCCATGCACCAGACTCTACCCACTCTTGCAGGTTCTGCAGAATCTTTGTCTGGTTGAGAAGATTTTGCTAACAGGCTCAGAGCACTTAGCTTTCTCCTGTGCTCCCCTATGCTTTACACATATTTCAGTTGCTGAGGTTACAGTCCCATTTCTATATGTCCTTTCCATCTATTAGACTATGGTATCTTCCTCAGTGTATACCATGTTTTCCTAACTTAAATTTCACAAACTTCTAAAATGTAAACCCTGAAATATTTTGGTCACTGCTTAAACAATAAAGTTATTTTTCTCATGTTAAAAAAATGAATACAAATCCCATTTCTAAGCATTATATAGGGTTCGGTTTGTAATTTAATCCAGAGTCCTTCATTTAATTATTAAACTACAGTTTTGTCCTTATAAATGGTATCACCTATTTATAGATACAAGACATGATTACCTTTAAATTTTTTCTCTTTATCTCTGTATTCTTTTCTGTCCTTTCTCTAATACCAATTTTTTACTTCTCAGAAATCTGTTATATAAACAAACAGTACAAACTCACAGTGAGGTATGTTGTGTGGATCTAGAAACTGTTCTTTGATCTCAAATACATCTGTGTCTATGGTTTTGTGTGTTAAATACTCTTTTGACCTGCACTGCCTCTGACCTGGGCCGGTTCACCCCTCCTTAAGCGACCTGATTGTCCCCTGCTCCGGCAGGTCACTGTATTTATGCTGAAGTTAGTGCAGATACCGTATTGGCATAGCACACTGCAGCCCAGAGCTCCTGGACTCAAGTGAACCTTCCACCTCAGCCTCCTGAGTAGCTAGGACTACAGGTGCGTGCCACCATGCCTGGCTGTCAAATATTCTTATGAGCATCTGAAACAGATTCACTGGAGCTTTGAGTCTGTGTTCTCCTTTAGATCAGAGGGTAGGGATTGGGATTGATAGTTAAATTCATTTATCTTTCGTTGTAATTATAACTGTTTCCATTTTAATAACTTTTTGTAAAATGATTAATTGAATTTTAGTTTAGAGTCTCTGGAGAACCCTATGACAGCATTTAAAATTATGACTATATTATATATCACCTTCAAGCTGGGGCTCTTATTGATAATAATGTACTTTGCTGTGTGTAGTTTCCAATTGAAAATGCACACATTGTGTATATGATGAAATACAAAAGCCTTTGTCATTCATTGCGCCTGAAGATTGAGATGAGATACTGCTTCTAAAATGTAGGGAGGTGGCATCACTCCTGCACCCCACTCCTTCCCCTTGTCAGGCTCCAGCTACACTTCAGAGGCTAAGTGGGATCACACAAAGAAGGGCACCTGTGTCTTTGTGTCAATACTTACTTTTAGGAGTGAATGTTGTTTTCTTAGATAGTCAGTCTGAGTTATTAGCCAGGTTGCTGTAGGACGGCTTGCTTTCTTCTCACAGTCAGTTGCTGAGACCCAGTGTGCTTCTGTGTTCAGTAGGAAGTGTGCAGGGGTTACGTGACTTCACATCTGACTTTCCATTAATAGTCTCATGTGGTGAAAATTAAAACATCAGTGTCCACCACTTAAAGCACCTGACACTTACCCATAATAAAGTTTCAGCTAAGTTTTCTGCCCCATGGTGCTGGTCTCTTGGTTTTGTAATTAAAATGTTACGTATTTCATGTGAGACATTTGAAAATATCTGAGAAGAAATTTCAAGGGAGGATTTGGTGTAACCATTTCTAACCTATAGTTTTAAAAAAACTTTTTTCTGGGAGTATCAGTCACTCATAGAAATTAATGGATCACTTTTCCTAATATTGTGAGAGAGAGAGAGAGAGAGAGAGAGAGAGAGAGAGAGAGAGAGAG